>CAMOHE010030350.1:0-63644 GCA_946598075.1 Artocarpus hirsutus | reverse complement strand
CTTTCAAATGACTTGTTGATAAAGGATTTTCATTATCTGTTTTCTAAAACAGTGAATTGAGATGGATTTTATAATGAATTTCATAATGAATATGAATGATTATATTTGATAAAGAAAAGATTTTATGAATCAGAGAAATATATATGTATATATATTAGGGCATGATGCCATATCAGAGATCGGGTTGTGTAGTGAACAACCTTGGGGGCAGGTCCCGAAACCCAGTTGGGCCACTACGGTGGTGAGTCATGTATGGTTTGCCCAGAAAAGGAAAATGGTACTCTTTGATTGATTTATTTGAATTATTTTGGTAATATTATATTTTATTTTATTTCGCATTTAATTATTTATTCGCTGATTGTTCAAGTTCATTTTTATATGTTTATTTAATTTACGCAATTTCTTTAAAATTGAATAATTTTTTTAAATGTAGTCCTACTGAGCCTTTCGCTCACATTTTATCTGTTTTAAAATCTTAACCCTAGGTGGATATCAGCATAGGTTTGGAGAAGAGTCCGCCGACCGGACTTACGATCATTAGAAGTATTCGGTAGGCTAATTTATCATTCAAGGCATGTAAGACTTTAACTGCTCTTTTATGTTGGACTGTGGTTGTATCATAATATTGTCAGTACTATATGTGTGTGCACAATATGTGAGCCAGTGGGACTCATACGCGTTCCGCCCCATATTTAATTATTTTAATGTTATTTCTATTTGTTTAATTATTATGGTAATTCATTTATTTCTTTAACTTATTTATTCAAACGATTTTAAAAATTATCACATTTTATTTATAAACTTCATTCTAAAACCCTGATTTTTAACTAAATCCTTACTTAATTAATTTAATTAAACCACCACGTCACCTCCCGTACTCCGGGGCGTGACATTGACTTTTTAAAATAAAATCTTAAGTCCTTAAAAAATTAAGATATATAGGAGATGATAAAAAAAAAAGGTCACTTTTTCACAAGTAATCAAAGTAAATGTCAAGGAAACATATATATTGGTCCTTGGAAACAAATTCATGGAAAATTTTTCATGGTATGTGGGCGTGCCAGATCAAGGAGTTGCATGCATTGTTATTCCTTTCTGTTTCATTTCGGTAGTTTTCTTTCTTTTTTTTCTATAATAAAAGACCTTTATTGCACAGCCAAAAAAGTAGTCCACTTAGTTTGAGTTCAAGACATGCGGTCTGAACTTTATGGATTTGAGATAAGAAAGTTTAAAAATTGTAGTTTGAAACTGTGACCGAAACGACGTTTAAAGTTCAGACAGCTTAAGCCTTTGGAGGGGTAGAATTTTTGTTGGGTCACGTTTTTATTCAACTTGTCACTTGAAAGGTTTCAAATTGGGGTTAAGTTTTTACGAGTCTAACTGTAGGTCAGTTAAGGAAGATAAGTTCGAACTCTTTAAAACTCCAACAAACACCCTAAAGCTAGCTGGGGGCCACAGAGGGAGCCACTTCCTCAATGGATTGCTCTCAGGCCAACATTTGAAGTTGCAATTCAACTCTTGCACTGACCAATTGTTTGTTCCTACATTTGAAGACCTGTCGTTTTTCGACCGTCAAACACGTGCACATGCAAGTTGATGAATAAAAGTAGATGAACATGAAGAAAATAAATGGAATTCCATGTAGATGACTAAAGTACATGAACTTGTCTGGCTTTGATATTAAAATACAGTTTTTTATTTTAAAAATAGAGTACAACTTTTAAAAACAAATGCTGGTGTTTGGCATTTGTTTCCTGAGAACAATTTTTTTAAAAATTTTTAAGTTTAAAAACCAAAACACCAAGTTGAGGACAAAAAAACTATAACTAAGAAACAACATTTCAATCAAAGGTCAGCCCAATGGCCCAGGACCCACACAAGGATCAAGTTGATGAGTGGGACCTACATTAGGTTTGGGCTGACGAGGTGGGACTCATGCCTCGGATGAGCCAACGGGCCGAGAACCGCACCATGATCGGGTCCACAATACATGAATCACGTTGAGATTGGACCAACAACCATGGCTTATCAGCTAACCCCAAGGGCAATCTCGGCCCGTTGGCCTAACCTAGATGATGATCCCAACCTGTTGGCTAAACCCTGACTGTGATGTTGGCCTAACACTGATCATGACAATTGACGATTAAACTTTTTTTAGCATGAGGCAAAAATTATTTTTAGAGCAACAATTTTTTCTTGTCCAAACTTTTTTTTAAAAATGTTTTTAAAAACAATATCAAACATCTCTATTTTCTAAAATCAATAAAAAATAATTTTTATATGGGATTGTTGTACCGCATATCCCTAAACCTTGTAACCCTTGGCACTTGGTCATCATTTTAAAAATTTGAACACTTAAGTCCTCAAATTTTCAATTTTTGACACTGTAAGTCCCTATTTTAAAATTTAAACGTTTAAGTCCTTAAACCCTAAATTTGTTTGCACCTTTAGAGCCTTGGGGACTTTTTTGCTGTTAAATGACTTAAGAGATATAAACTAATTTACAGTTCAAGGGCATATTGAAATTAGTGGTATAAAGCAGGGAGAAAATGTAAAATTCCTAGCTGTTATTGCGGACTATTATACTTCTACATGTCCTATGCATAATAAGTTATGTCGAAACACAATGCATGTTCGTAGTATTTTTATAACAAAGCAAATACATACTCTTTGTCTTTTAGGAAGATTTTGCTTTTTGGTGCCCTTAATTTACATTTATAACAACAGGTTCGTTTAAATCAATAAAATTCCTAGCTGTTATTACGTACTATTATACTTCAACATGACCTATGCATAGAAAGTTACATCGATATACAATGCATATTCGTGGTATTTTTTTAACAAAGCAAACGCATATTCTTTGTATTTTAGGAAGATTTTGCTTTTTGGTGCCCCTAATTTACATTTATAATAACAGGTTGGTTTGAATCGATGTAACGTGATGGCTATCACTTACTGGCTTAATCCTTCACCCTGCAATCTCATAAAGCATTGTTGGCTTCAATGCTTTGAAAAAATTGGAACATTTTGCACATTATATGATTATTAGGCATTAAGCATTTGACTATTAAGGACCAAATCTTTCAAAAATATAGTTATGACACTAATCAGTCAAAAAGAAAACAAAAAAAAAGTTGTTTTTTTTATTAAGGAAAAAAATTATAGTTAAAGAGCGCCAGAAACTCATTTTTACTAATACAAAAAGTTTTGACAGGTCTTAGCATTTAATAGTAGGAAATTGCTGCACGAGAAAAAAAAAAAAAAATCTCGCCAATGATTAATCATTAACAAGTAACAAAATTGACCATTAGATACAAAAGGGCAACTGGCACTCTTTATTTGTATTTGTGAAGATACAAAATATAACAACAGCACTCTAGCACTCATCATGTCACAATCTCTTGAAACGACGCCGGACGAACGACAATTTAATCCCCTATTATAGTGTTGATGACTCCAAAGGGTAAAGATCTCGTTTCCATCTTTTTGTGCAATGCAAAACCCAAAACAAAGAAAGGCACTCACATAAAATCATAGTCGTCAATATTGTCATAGGTATCGAGAACCATGTCATCATCGGGTTTATCCACATGAAGTTGCTTTTTCTTCCCACCTGAAAAAGGAACAACAGAAAAAAGAAAATGAGGAATGAGGAATGAGGAAACCCATTCAATATTTGAGGTGTGATTTTCTATAGTAGTAATAGGCGAGGGATAAACCATATAGTAACAGCTTAAATCATACAAACAATGGAGATAATGTAAATCAAAATTTTTTATGAGCTTAGCTACGAAGTTTAGATCACAAATAAATAAGTATTTTCCTCACCAAGGAAGGAGAAGAAGATTTAAAGGTAACTGCAAACCATGTCCCACAAAAATATATGTTGTGAGCTATACAAAAGAACACAGAAAAACTTGGAACCCAAGAATAGGAGGTGCAAACAAGTTAGTTAAAAATAATGCATTTACAATAAATACATTGCATCATATCACACATCTATCTAACCAAGCCTCGTTGTTAGTTTCCATCTATGAAATCCTCGTGTAACACTGTAATTATATATTTTTCGATGTCATCGTAAGCAAAAGAAATCTTTTGCATCCCCCTAATAAATGAAGGAATGACTGAAACAAAATCAATAAATAAATACAAAGTCGTCAAAAAGAGAAGATATATAAAGCATGTTAATACCTGTCTTCTTTTTACCAGCATTGACCTCCTTTTCCAACTTTAGCTTCTCATTAGCAATTGCCGAGATAGAAGATGCAACATATTTTGCATCTGCCGCTTTCAATGAATTCATAGAGAGTCTCATAACCGCCTTAAGCAGACCAATATAATGGTAACTTTTCTGCAATGAGGACAAAAAAAGGGATTCGTTCAACATGGTTAACCTATTCAAACCTTCAGTCATAAAGAATGAGACAATTCTAACAAACCTCAAATGGTACAAGTTTATGAGAAATGAGTTCTGCATATTCCTGAAAGTCACTTTCGGATTTGGGAATGAAATTATCAAGGGTTTTCTCATCGCCTCTCTTACCAAACAGTTCCTTGGTGGACTTATAATCTGCTTCTTCCACAAGCCTGAAAGGGAAGCGTGCACCTCATTTGAGAAACTAAATTCAGCTACTAGATTGAACAACTTATTTTGTAATATTTTAGTCTTTTAGACACGATTACTGTTAATTGTAATAGAAAAACAATTTTCACGGCAATTGAAATTCTAAGCGTGAAGGATCAAACAAAAGCAACACTTGAGACCAGTTTCACAGATGTTAATGCTACAAAGATATAATATGCAGGCCAGATGATCATGGTCAAAGACAACTGATTAAAGAATAATGTCAATTATAAGGGTCAATATTATTTATCAAAAACACATTATAAGATCTGTAGGACGAAGCCATAGCGGAACACACTCCCAAGGATATAAGATATTGTTTCTGCTTTCCAAAATGCAATGACTTGTGATACAATTACACCGAGAAAATCAAGATTTTTTCTAGCAGAATACAAATCCCCCTCGAACGTGTCCCATACAACCTAACCAGTCTCTATGCAGAAAAGATATAACAAAAGATATTTGAAAATCTGAATTTGGCTCCAAAGGGGCTCATTTCGCTAGAATTTCACAAGAAACATAGTTGCAACTAAAAAGCATCAATCAAGCAGCTGATACACTGTCTGTCCCTGGTATCCTGAAAGTCCTCCATTCACTAGGTTATAGGTTGATTTTTGATCATTTACCACTATAAGGTGTTCAACATAGCTGGAAATAGGGAAAACATATGTACATGTACGTTACATAGATGCACACATGTACACATATTATACACACACACATATCAAAAAGTAAATTAAGCAACTTTAGTACCATGTAGGCATAGAGAACCACGCCATATATGATTTAAAAGGTTTAACCTTATAATGTATTATTAAGTTACTAGTTATCATACTTGTGGCAAAGCTACCACTAACATGTGTATTACTGTAGTATGTACAACAACATATCTTCATAAGTTCAAATAGACTATCAAACCATTGACAACAAACAGAAGTTAAACTTTGACCTTCACCTTTGTTGTCGAAGTTTCTCCGTTAAAGGATCAAGTGGCTCTTCCTTAGTCTCAACGGCTTTTCCTTTCTTTTCAGCAGCCTTTGCTGCAGGTTTTTTAGGGGCCTTTTCAGCAGGAGGCTTACTTGCAGGTTCCTGGTCCCAATGCCCAAAAAATGGTTTAAAAATCAATCACAGAAGTACATACTAAGCATCATTAACCCACTGAAAACGTTGTTTCTATAACATGCTCAAGCAAGAAGCTTTCATAAAGTCTGCAAATAAAGAAAAAGTTACAATATCTGTAACAAACTATAAGCCACAATGTAAATCAAAGATACAAAATATTTAAGAAATTTTCAAGAGGACACGATGGAGGTATATGGATGTATAACTACTATATCATTGAAAAAATGACACGCAGACTAGCTTAGCTAGATTCTCATACTAGTCTGAATCTGTCAGAATTACTTGTGCTTGGTACCGTTTGACTTGTATTTCAATTCTAGTTAGAGTGTTTGGAAGGACAGATTTAGAACCAACACATCTAAAATGTATCCTTATGAAACAAAATGAAGCATGACTACTCTAGAAAAAAGCCATTGAATCTCTCAAAATTCACAGGTAAATTGTCCAAAGAACATAATCGATCAAAAAACCCTTTCCATTTAATTTATAAGCGGTAAAAAGTAATTAGAACAGAAAAATACTCAGATTATGACAAGCATAAACTACCGGAGCAGGTTCATCTTTATCTTCATCTTCATCTTCCCACGATTCCTTCACATCATGTTCATCTACATCTTCATCATCCCATTTATTTCTAGTTTGCTCCTTAGAAAGGAGAGGTGGAATTTTCTCATCCTCTGAAATTTAATATTAAAAAAACAAAGCATCAGCATATAAAAGATTATATAACAAACCAAAAAGAAAATAATTGAGTTAGCAACAGAATTAACATACCACCAGTGAAAAAAAAGTCCGGTACAGTTTGAGAAAAAACAACATAGACCAAGAGGAAAGACATAATATAGCAAGAATTAAGTTCGTTTTAAGTTTGAAAACTAAAGTTGAACATAGAATACAGGATTATAGTAATACAATAAAACAAGTACAATATTAAAACAACATATGCATTTGAATCACTTACTGAGATAGAGATAGATACTACAACAACATATATATCATTTAGTCAACACTAGCATGAGAATAAGAGTAAAAAATATAACAGAATAAAAATATACTATAATTCAATAACACAGCACAAATTGTCTTCAATCTACGTTTGTACAAAACCCAACAGCTACAACACTGCATGCCAACAGAGTGGCATAAAAATAGAACAAACAAGGTCTAGAGTGTTGTGAATTACCCCAGTCCTCCATCTGATTTGTTACTCGGCTATTGAACGAAGCAACTGCAGAAAGAAAATACTTCCTCTGCACATGAGAAAAATAACTAATCAAGCTCCAAAGTGATAAAAACAAATAGAAGTTAGGGCGGTGGGTGAGGAATAAAGGCATGTTAACATTGTCATGATGAAAGGAAGAAACCAATGCAAAGACTCTCACAAACACACACATAAAACATGAGCAGTAATAGTATCTCAATCGCTCAAAGAGAGGAGAGACGTGTGGAGTAAAGTGTCTAGTATACATTTGACCTGCTGTAGCCAGTACTAACTCGAGTTTCTTGCATCTATAGTTTTAAAAGGCGGAATAAAGAACCAAGGTGCTTTGTCTAATTGAGGGAGGTGGATGCCTCAAGGCAGATCAAAGCGTATGCCCCAAATGAAGGGCATTTTCAACTTACACCAACTGTGTTTTGACGAAATAACAGACAATCCCTTCGCCAAAATAAATTATACCCACAGCCCTTGACTTTTCAAAATAAAATTACGAAGACAACCCTCCGTTGACAGAAAACCCTAATTTTACAACACCATAAGCATACCAACTTCCAACGAATATCACGAATCTCAAGGATATGTCACAAATATGAACATCTAACAATATCCAACTAGTATCAAACTAATAAAACTATATCAATCTTCCAAAATTAGTAAAATAATTAAAAAAACAAATTGCTAAACACAGACACAAAGACATAAATATGGCAATTCTGATCAACATCAACCAAAAATCACAATAGCAATTTTTAACAATCAAACGAAATTACAAACACATTAATCAATAATTAAAAAAAAAAACCATAAACTAATTTCTATTTCAAAAATTAAACCTGAAATTAAAGTTTCAAAAACACAAAGCTTCAATAATCTATAAACCCAACTTCAACTTCAACTTCAAACAAAAAAAGACGAACACAAATTGGATCTCATTTCATTCTTAGAGTCAAGAACCGCAAGATCAAGCGGCAAAACCTTAAACGAAAAATCTTCTCCTTGTCAATCTACGGTTTTCCATTTTCCCCAAAAAATTACAAGCAGAATTAAAAACAGAAACCAACCGTGGAGGAGGTTGAACTAGGCTTGGGTTGCAGATGGCTTGAAATCGGTCGCTCACGGCGGAAAGACGCTCCGGTGGCGGTGGGGAGAGAGGGAGGGGCTTTCGTGACGGCAGAAATGATCTGCGGCAAGGAGATTGGAATATGGATCGCACTCGACGGCTGGGTGACAAAGCCAATTCTCTTCTCTTTCTCAGCTCTTCTAGGGTTTTATTTATTTATTGAAGGTCAAAAAAAAATGCAATACAGACAAAAGCCTGAGGGAAGAATTTGAAAAACAGGCCCAAAAAAAAAAAAGTTTCAGTTTGCTAAATGACTTTTTTTTTTTTTTTTCATCAAAAAACATGCTTTTTTAAACAGATAAATTATCTTAGTTTTTTTTAAAAAGATAAAAAAAAATAACTGTATCAAGATAAGGAACCTAAACAGGGTAAAAAAAAACCTAAAACCATTCTGATGCCTAAAAAACATTTTTTTTGTGCCAAAAACTGTCCAAAAAAAAAGGTCATTAACCAAAAACTTTTTTTTGGAAAGGTCATTTTTCAAATTCCCTCCCTAAGCTGTTACCGCTTTAAAATATTAAGAATTTATTTTCATTATTTTTATAAGTAAATTACAGTATTTCTCCCTTGTAGTAAAACGCTCCGATTTGTAAACCGTAACATTTTTAGAGCCCGTTTGTTTCGGTATTCGAATCACGGTTCGAATCATTTTGTTACAGTATTTTCTCTCACAAAAATTTAAATCTTTATTCAAATACTCTACTTAAATCTATGAAACAAGTGAGCCCTATTCTCTAGATTTCTAAAATATTAACAAAAAAAATGTACCTTATATTAATATTTTTAAAAGTAGCTTAGGTATGTATGATGTGTATACTAATTTTGTAACTAGAGTTCTGAATAAAAGGATGAATAAGAAAAAAAAAATTATTAGAGATTTAAAAAGAAAAAACTACAGGCACCATCTTTTGTTTTTCTTTCTTTTCTTTTTTTTAAGGAAAAAAATGCACTTTTAACCTAAACCAAGTGTCCAAATGTTATGTTACTATCATAATATTTAGAATTTATTTTATTTTTATTATTCTTATAGATTATGGATTAATTACAAAATTTCTCCCTCAATTATAGGTCTTTTAACAATGTCCTCTATTTTAAAACGTAATATTTGTTCTCTCGATTTATGAAATATTAACAAAAAAACCTCATTTTATTAAGATATCTAACAAAAAAAACACGTTGTACAAATATTAAGGTTTGTTGAATAATTTGATGAGCAATTTGTCTTTTAACTCCTCCCCATGCAATTAAACAGAAATGCAAGGAACAAATACAAGGGATAGGATTAGATTTTCGAATCCATACTGAATAAATCAAAAAACATAAATCCTTAAACAGGAGTCTTTTAATAACTCAAGATTAAGATCATCTTATGTATGACCATCGGTTGATATGATTAGAACTTTTTATATTTAACAGAAATTATTAGTTGTTCATATCACATCTTGTCCTGGTCTTATATAATCTCATTATGTACAACACATGTTGACATTGGATCTATAATTAAAAATGATCAGGTTAAAATGTGATTTGAAGTTTATTATATGAGAGTTCAGGCCCTCAAATCATTTTTATAGGATCTTAACAAACTTAGCAAACCAAGTTAGTATAATAATTGAAAGAAAAACAAACCAAAAGCATTAAATCATAAGAAAATACTACAAAAATAAGATACCACACATTGAATTTAGAGTGGTTCACTTTTTAATCAGAGCTAAATCCATTATTCTCCATTATTTGATGAAATGAGTATAAGATACAAAATTGTGTATGCTTAAAAGGAAAATAATTTATAAAAATTTCTACAGAGTGTTCGTAAGGATGTGAGAATCTGGATCCTTTGGCTAAAGGCTTCTCCCTTTATTTATAGAGGGTTTTAGAGCGATCGTGGGCTTTAACCTGGTGGAGAAAGTGGATCTTGTTAACCTTGCCGTAGTAGGACACATGTCGATCTCTTATAGGGTGTAAATATTGGGTCATAACTCCATGTTCCTCATCGTGGCTTAATGGATTTCACGTTCTAACCATCGAGCTCAACTTCAGTTTAACGATCCCATCAAACCCGTACTTTAACAGACTTAGCAATTCTAATATACTCCAAGCAAACAATAGTAACTTCCCAACAAAGCCGAATCTATCGAACTGATTGAGCCTTCTAATTGAACGAACAATGATACGACGAACCTAATCATCAAGCTCAAATTGATCTTCCTCGTTGGGCTCGATTCGATCTGCAAACTAAACCTCCTCGTTGGGCCTTCACTCTATGATTTAGGCTTGACCAAATTGTACCTCAACAGTTAGCTCCCCACTCTTAAGACGATAAGATTGACTACATGGGTGTAACCGACCATTTCGAACAGACAGTTCCTGACTTGTCTAGCCGTTGCTTCCTTTATATGAAATCATGCATTCACACAACAATCATGATCCTTTCTCATGAAAACATGGTATTAGCTACATCCTACACATGGCATAATCCAATTGATGCATTTTCAAAATATCCTTGTATCGCTGATGTAAGATGCTGATCGACAAGACAATGCCTTGATTTAAGTAGGAATTTGAAAAGATGCCTGATCTAAGCCATTAGATTATTTCCCAAACTTTCAATCTCAGCTGTTAATTCCCATTTTAGGCAACAAAAAAGCCTCTTTCCTTCTCTCTTTCCTCAATATTCTTCTCAGCTTTGCAATTTCTCTAAGATTTTCTCAGTGTTTTTCGAGCTTTCCAAGACATTCGAGGTAAGATTCCCTTCCTTTCCTTATTTCCCTTGCAATTTTTTTTTCCATAGATTTGTTTTTCTTTCAATTTCTCCCATTTTGGTTCCATTTTAGCCTCGTTTTCGAAGAAAATCTGTAGCTTTTAAGATTATTTGGCTTGTTGGGGTTTAGAACCTTTAGGAACCTTCAAGAACTTGAGTTTTTTGGTCATTTGATCCTTCTAACCCTAGACTGCCTTTAGGAATCTTATTTATTGCAACTTAACTAGTATGTTGAAGAAACCAATGGATATTAGTTCAAGCTTTTCATTGAGTGGTGGCCCTTGGAATAGTGACGATGACTAGGATATAGATGAGACCATTGAACAATCAAAGTACGAATGGAATTCCCATATTGGCAGGATTAGTCCAAGTAGAGAAGCAGAAAAGAGAAAGACAGAAAAAGAGGAATGTTCTTAACAATGAAGCAGAAGAAAGAAATAGACCTGTAGGCCCAGCGAATCGAATCGAGCAAGTCGAGCCCCTAGAACCTAGAGTATATAAATAGGCTACCAAAGGGGTTTTTCTTTCTTTGATTAAAACCCAGAGTCAATTCTTAAGAGCAAAGATCAAACAAATATCCGTAAAAAGCATAGGATATCCTCATTGGTGGAAATCCATCTCCCCAATCCTGACGAGCGAGTGGACACTGAAAATGCCAAATGACTCTACGTGTACACAAAGTGGCCAAACTAGGTCTATGACTCCCCATCCCAAAGTTCGTATTAGAACTTACTTCCCATTTCCAGGTCTTGATCATACAATTTATGCCAAATGGGATACGATTACTCTTGGCTTTAATCATCCTAATCGAAAAGGCAGATACTGACTTCTTGATGGCAGAATTTTTGTGATGCTACTATGTGAAACCCAGCAACAAGAATAAGGGTTGATTTTACTTTGTCTACAAGCAAATGAAGCAACTTATTACCAACTTTAACAACGCAGATAGATAGTGGAAAGAGAAATATTTATTTATGTCCATCAATAATGACTCTATTCAACTTTCCACTTGTTTTCCATTTCCTTTTACATTTAGTCACATTGGCGAGTTTAAACTTTTTCTTCATTTGACATAGTCATTCCTACTAATCCTTACATTTTTGCCCTCTTTGTAGATTATGAATTAAACCACCCTTCTCTAATAGGAGAGAGTTTCGAAGAAAATCAATGTACTCATTTCCACTGGAGGAAGGACCTAGGTGGAGATATCCTGATGAGACTGTAAAAGTATATATTATCTAAGAATAAAATCATTTATTTATGCTTTTATTTCTCGTTAACTCTCTAATTAGTAGCATTTTTGTGTTCATTAGTATATTTGTATCTTAATGCACAAAATGTTTAAAAATGTATTTTTATTGTGGTAACTTTTAGAGTCGTTTCGGTGTATTAAATATGTGTTTAGTTTGTAAATAATTAAAACTATGAAAATAATATTGTGTGATTTTATTTTGAGTCTTAAAATGTTTGTAAATAAATTTTTAGCTTGTAAATATGTTCTATTGTATTTTTAGTAATTTTTAAAAATATTTTTGAGTTTTAAATATTATATTTGTGTAAAACCAAAAAGACTTGAGAGTTTAAAAGTTTGCTCCTATTCTTAGTGTGTTTTGTGTTTTAATGTAAAATAAATATTTTTGTAATTATTAAGTTTGTAAAATAGTTAATTTTGTTTCAATTATTTGTTTTTAGATTTGAATTTTGGAGCAAAAACCGAGCAAAACGATATCAAAATGGGCAAAATTAGATAATAACTGATGCATGATCATCAAATGGGGCTGTTATTGAATAAAAAAGAAAAAAAATAATAAAAGAATCTTTCAATGTTGTAGAATGCATCACACATAATGGTGTCTTCCAAAATTAATTATTTATCATTAAATAAAATTATTGTTTAATAATTATAAATTAATTTATAATTTATTTATTTTGAGTGATATTTAATTTAAAATTCCATAATGCTAAACTAATTAATTCAACCAATAAAACTAATATATTAATTAAACTTTTTAATTATTACTCTTTTATTAATTCTAACATTACTCTACTAAAAACTTAGAATTATACTTTTGATATTGTAGATATAATTATTCATTTCTTGGAGTCATTGATTTGATATAGTCATTACATATTAAATTGATCATCCATACATAAGTCATAATTAGATCTAGGTAAAACCCGTCAACACCTCTAATTTCTCTTTTATCCTTGAGTTTCAATGATTCTCTAGCGAATAATAAATTCATGAACTTAATCATGCATTGAGCATTATTAAATTGATCCTCAATACATAAGTCATAATTAGATCTAGGTAAGACCCGTCAACCTCTCTAATTTCTCTTTTATCCTTGAGTTCCATTAATTCTCTAGCAAATAACAAATTCGTAGACTTAATCATGAATTGAGCATTCATATTATTCGAGACTCAAATCAATATTCAAGAGAAGTATTCATCTGCTTTTCGTCAGAAAAGGAATGAAGTCTATCTTGTAATATTAACATTTATAGTTACTTCATTATACTTCTAAAATATAAGGAATACTATTAGAATCTTGAATCTGTACCAAATAAATCAAAGACATAATTTCGTAAATAGTAATATGCTAATAACTCAGAATTAAAATCATCTTATTTACGACTCTCGGTCGATGTGATTATAATTTGCCATATTTGACGAAAATTATTAGCTGTTCGTATTACTTCATGTCTTGGTTCCACATAATCTCATTATATACAGTGCATTCATTTAATGACCTACTACATGAATGATTCAAATAAGACCATTCCATTCTCAATGGAAATAATCTGCACTAGTAATGCTCAATTAAAGATTTTATACTTTAATTGAATAATCAATTATGATAACTAATTATATATTACTAACCATTTCAATTTTCATCCATAACTATTATTCTCTTGTATATAACACTTATAAACAATATTTAACATTACACAGATAATTGTGGAGTTTTAGTCATATTCATAAAGAATTCAAAAATACATACATACAAATAGAATGAAAAATTCACCTTATTTATTTATAAATATGTCATTTTACAAAATATCATATGCTTTGAGGGCATCCATCCTAACAAATTTTAGCTAGAAAACTTGTAATAAATAGGCCAAAATAATATTGCAATGAAAATCATTAAGCCAAAATTTTGATTACTTTAAGAAATAGACCAAATTTTTATAAATTCACGTTTCCTTTTAAGTAAAATTTCCAAAATACTTCCATCGTCTTCATCTCCCCCGAAAGACTTTAGCACACAATTTCTCTCTCCTCTTCCCCCTCTCTCCTATTCTCCTCTCTTCGATGTTGAAGTTCTCTTCAACTGCTCTAGAGACGACGCTGCTCCCTATGCAACTCCAATGACTTCACACGACTCATGCGCTTGCTCCTTATGCGACTCCGGCAACAGTGCTGCTCCCTGTGAGACTCTGATGCATGCTCCTCATGAGACTCCGATGGTGGGTGCAAGTCCAACAAGAGAAATTAAAGAAGGAGAGAGAGATCTGTGATTGGGTGGGAAAGGAGGGAGGAGAGTGGGGGAAGTTGAGGAGAGGTTTGTTAGGGTTCTCTAAATTAGGATAATTTAGTTATTATATTATTTAATAAATATGGATTGGCTTATTTATTAACCTATTTTTAGGTTTGGTCTACTAATTTATATTTCCCTATTTCTTTGGCCTATTTCCCTCATTGTTTCTTTTAATTTTATGACAAATAAATAAGATTAAAAGCCTGCAATGAGTACAATTTGCAATATGATTTTATGGTAATGTTCATCATGACCAACAAAATTGAATAGAAACTCTTGATAATCGAGGAAGAAGAGCATGAAGATTGTAACTTTATGATAATGAAATAAAACGCCCATAAATAGGAGCATAAAGATTGCAACTTAATGCTAGTGAAATATGGTTAAATATTTGAAAATATTGTCGAAATTTGTATACAATGTGTAAATATCTCATTTCACTTTTGTATGACTGCATGGTGAGGAGCTAGCTGAGTAATTTTACACTTATTCAATGACTCTTATTCTTTGTATAACATGTGGTATTTGTATTAAAACTCCTAACGACATGAATTTTTTCATTAATATTTAACAGAATAGGGGAACAAATCTTACCGTATGAAGACCATAGAAACAATGTTGACAAGTATTATAGGAGGAGAACTTTTGTGATCAACTTTAACAAAAAAGGAAAGAAAAATGGGCCCCACGAGTAACTAGTTTTAGAAAGCCAAGACGATCATAATGTTATGAAAAAAATACGTTTTTTTTTTTTTTTTTAAGTGGCACTCTTATAACAGAGAGTTAACGTACTTACATCTAGATTTAAACATTGTCCCTTCAAAAATAAGAACACTTTGTCATTACTTCTTAGTTGCTTCTCGTTTTGCTAATTTCTGTCTGATTCCAATAAAATGAAACGTAACTACTTTTACTTATTACCCTCATAAGCCAACATGCTCGCTTCGAATGCTTTTTTTTTTTTTTGGGTCGAATTTATCCATTATTCTTATAACCTTTTTGTTGATCACATTTTAGTGCTTATGGATGACATTCTAGAGCCGCTAGCTGAGCACAAATAGCTGCTAGTTTTTAATTTTAACCAGACCCACATTTTTACTTGCCTTGGCCTGGCTTTACAGCCTTTAGGCATTAAACAAATCAACATTATAATGTGGTATCTGAGTTTGTTAGTTTGACATAAAATTCAGTCTTGGAACAATTTACGCCGAGTATGCCAATTGCGCAAAGCCTTCTAACTAATCCCTTACACATTCTATCACAGTGGAAAACCCGCACATGATGTGGATAAAACGGCAAACCTAACATTTTTCATTCCTCAAGCAATTCGCAAAAACATAGATGATCGATTACAAGCACCTTAACGTGTATCTTTCAAAAGCAAGAAAGAGAGGAGGGGCCTGAGAGCAGAGACTCCCTCCACTGGGCTACAAATCAGGTCAGAGAACAAATCAACATTATCTGAACTATGTCCAAGAAATTGGTGGGGGGGAAAAATCACATTCACACAATTCTCACACAATCAAAACCCACAGGATTCTAGACATACTATAAACAATTCTTGGCCTTGAAGATTGACTCGGGATTCAGGGCACAAACGAAATATCTTTGAAGTATTCATGCTCAAGAGCACTCCTGGCTGTAATTCTTTTGCTCGGATCCAAGCAAAGCATTTTCTGTCGTGTAAAAGAGGGAAAACATACTTAGGACATAGATCACGTAATGGCAGTAGATGCTCAGTGTCATGTACGACATTAGTGTAGACATTGAGGTAAAGAATGCAGACATGAACTTACCGAAAGTAGATCAAGGCCAGCTGATTCAAGATTTGGGACAACAGTTGCCAAGTCCTGCGAAGCAAGAATACATAATTTAAAATTTTCAGCAACACGTACTTGGGATTGCTCAAACAATTAAAACTTAACAGCAAGCGAACACGGGATACAAAAAAAATTACCTTTGCAGGCCACTTAGGAAAGGCAGATTTAAAATCAGGCAAAGAACTCACTCCTGGCCATGTATCCTCATTCGGGGTGCCCAAGATTCTTCATGAGGAAAAATACCATTTGAGCATATAATAGATGCATGCAATGTGGCAACTTTTGCGACTAACATCTTTTATAAGTTCTATTAGGAGCCAGAAGTTCATGGCATCATTTTCCAGAATTCAAAATGAACAAAATTCATCGGTGAATGTTTATTTCTGTTTTCACTTTTCTATAAGTAATAACAATATACATGCAAGTGAAACACAGAGAGGACAGATATTTTCCTTCCGCCAGATGAGAAGATCCTTCTTTTAGCTTAGTTACACATTAGTAGTTCAATCAATGGGTTGTTCTGCCAAAAATGAGAAGGGAGAAGTTCAAACACAAAAGGTCCTCCTTAATGAGGCTTGTCTAACAATCTTAGAGTCATCATTGTTGATTGCATTTTCTAAAGAATAAAGAGTCAATCACCTTTTCTTTCTTTCTTTCGTTCCTTTTTTTTTTTTTTGGGTCTGCCTAGTTGGACTTTAACACATGACCATAAGAAAAGAACATAAAAACAGGTTTCCTAATTCTACGGCTAGAGTTGGACCCCTTATTCCAATAGAAAGAAGACAAAGAAGAAGAAAAACAAGAAGCGGGGCAAGTAAAAATATTTGGCTGGAAATATATATACCTGAATATCTTGAACAGCTCATCAATCTCCGAGTCCCCAGGAAACAACGGTCGTTGATTCACCATCTCAGCAAATATACAACCCACGGACCACACATCGACCGGGGTGGAGTAATGACGGGATCCAAGCAATATTTCTGGTGCTCTGTACCAAAGGGTCACCACCTAAACAAAGTCACCGGAAAACTATTCATCCAAGCTTGGTTATGAATTGTAGACTTAACAAGCGATCTCAGTAAAAGAGAGCCGTCCCAAAAAAAAAAGGCATTAAAAACATCAGGGCAAAAAAAATCCCTTCCCAATTTTCACGCAGGAACCCTTAATTCCACGAGTAAACCACATTTCTATATCCTCATAGCTATCCAGGAAATTACTGCCTAAGAATTCACTCTTATAAGAATACAATTAGATTTATGGTATAGTGTACCTCCCATTGTTTGAAAGAATAACCAAAAAAAAAAAATTATTAGTTGATTAACCTTGCATGCCAAGGTCATAAATATTAAATACCACCTCCTTTAAAATCACAACAGCTGTATGTATTCCTTTTTAGTTCAATGACTATGTAGTCAACTATAATGTCATGTGAATTAAAACTGCACACCCTAGATTCAAGTTGTATTAGTGTTTAATTTTAATTTGAGGGGACAAAAAATTGACCAAAGAAAATTTTAGAGATACCAATTTACCAATCAGCTATTAGGAAAGAACTAACAGGGAAGGAAATTTGAACTTTTACATGTTAATACCTCATGAGTAAAGGTCCTGACTGGAATACCAAATGCTCTTGCCAATCCAAAATCCGCAAGCTTTAGCGCATTGGTGCGACGATCTATCAACAAATTCTGGGGCTTGAGATCTCGGTGAAGAACTCTATGAGAATGACAATAAGCAATGCCGCGGAGAATTTGATAAAGAAACATCTGCGGAAATACAATAACCATATGAACTTCATAAAGAACATATTGGTTCATTCAAGCATAAAGAAATGATTAAAATTGAGCAATGCACTGAAAAATAGAAATGAGACGTAAGCCTCATGATGAAGGAGGCATGCACCTCTCTACTGGGCATTTTGAGGCCCACACCCCTGGAATGAATCAAATAAAAAGGCCCAAAGTCCATACATCAGTATTCCGCCAAACAGAAGCACTCTATGTTCAGTAAAAAGCCCCAAAATTGGTGTTCTAAATTTCATACATTTGAGAATTTGAAAATCAGTATAGGGCACTATGAATTTCATAACGTGCATATATGTGTATGTATATAAATGTGTGTGTTGTGTGGGCGAGGTGTAAGCCTTGACACGTTTTGAGGCACAAGCCTTAAATATTTATTGTGTGTGTCAATTTAAAACCTTGGCATAAAGAACCAATATCATAACCCTAATATAGGCTACAAACAAAACTTTAGCATCAAACTTGATTAAGCATAAGACATTAAAAGTATGCTTACAAACTAAGAAAAGTAAAACTGAAATCAAGGATAAAAGACAGAAAATTAAGGGAGGCAAAAAAGTACCCTGCACCTGACTTATTTATTATTTTTTATTTTTGCTAAGACCCCCACATCAAATATTTGATTGTGGAGGAATGAATCTTCTGTTTTACTTCTTTTTTTTTTCCATTAAGAGACAGCCCAAATTACTGAATAATAAAACTCCGTTTAAAGTTGCCAAAGAAGGTAAAATCATACATTTTTTGACATAGTTCATGTAACATCATCAAAAATTAGAAAAGTAAGCTATCAGGACACAATCTGCATCTTGTATGAAAATAGTATTAATTTTGGAGGTACATAACGCAAGACATGCCCGAGGGAAAAAGCAAAACTCACTTTTATCTGGTGTAGATCCTTTGCAAATTCTGGAGAAGAATCCATGTGCTTCTTCAGATCCAAGTCCAGGTACTCAAAAACCAAATACAAGCGCTTTTCACTATGCACTACATCCTGTAACCTGTCAAGGAATACCCATCATAAATTGTTGTTTCTCTCTCTCAAGATATATAACAAAAATAAAATAATGAACAAAAAAACAAAGTGGTTTAGGATTAAACGGGTTTTCTAGGTTGGGAATTAGAACAATATAGTTTTATGTAATAAGGACGGTCTTCCTCAAAGATTATTCATATAAGCACTCATGTCTTATTGGATTCCAAATCCCACACGCTGATTGCAACTTGCCCTTCTTTACACGGCCATTTTAGAAAAACCAATGGGTCCAAAGTCTTAATTGCTAACCCACATATTACAAATTTACAAGAAAGCTGAAAGGAAAACTTGCAAAAAATAATTAATGTAAATGCTGAAAACTAGTAATACAAAATATTCAGAAGCTTCTGTTTGTGGATTATATTGAACAAATTAAGAAAGCTTAAAAGTGATTTAGACTACTAAAAAAAAAGGAAAGTTACAGGTATAACTTAGGGCTTCCAAACAAATTCTTTACAGATATTGGAAAAACTAACGGCCAAGTTACTATCGTAAGAGATGTTCTGAACCACAAAAATGTTTGTCTCAACCATTTTTTATTACCATGTTTGTTCTTGTAATAGTCCAGACATATCTCTTAAGGATGCAAATCAAGCAAATGTCTATATCCAAGCACAATAACCTAAAAAAGGGGGGAAAAGTGAACCTACACTTGACAATTAATATCTTCTAATGTGCTATACAGCCAACTTCTTGAGTTATGGAAACTAGGCAAGTATAAGAAGGCAGCAAGCAGCATACATACCTGACAATGTTTCCATGCTGCATTTCCTTCAATAGAGAAATTTCCCGTATTGCTGTGCTTGGCACTCCCTCATCTTCCTGCTCCAAACGGATCTTCTTCAAAGCTATTGTTTCATTGGTGACACGATCACGAGCCTTGTAAACCACACCGTAGGTCCCTTCACCGATCTTCTCGACTTTTTCATACTAACAACACGTCAATAAACATCAACAATTAGAGCAAAAGGCAGAAATAATATGTGATAAATTCAGAGAGGCGCCAAGGGAGAGACAGAGAGACTACTGACCTGCTCCATGGTCAAGCTCAAATATATACTACCAAGTGTGAAGTTGTAAAGCCTAAACGAAAGGAAACAATTAGAATTGGTACATTATGCGTTCATTTTGTTTTGTTGTCAATACAGACGTAAATCTGATGTGAAAGAACAAAATCATATATGTTTCTTGTATTTAATGAGATCTGAACTTTGACATGAACCAATACAACTCCATCGTCACCTCCTATGCCAAGATTCAAAGCTAATGCAACAATGTCAACTGAAATTTTATCCTAATTTGCAAATCTCTTGCTCCTTGTTCATTTTCCACCACAAAATCCCACCATCAAACAAGAATTACAAACAGAAATTACCAAAAAATAATAATAATAATAATAAAGAAATAAAATAAAATAAAATAAAAAACAGAAATTACAACCAAACAAATCATGGAAGAGCTTAAGGTTGACTTACAGGTGGCTTGAAATCGGCGCGAAAAGACGCCGTACAAATGCTCTGCGCTGGTCTGCTCGCAGAGGGGAAGGGAAATCCGAATGGGATGGAAGGTCGACGGCTGAGGATGGGAGCCGCGGACTCACTGATGTGCTCTACTCTAGGTCTGGGACATTTTTTTCTTTTTATTTTTTTTTCCAAAATGAAGCCTTGATTATATAATTATACCTAGTTATTTTACAATTTATCCTTCCTTTAAAACTATAAAACTATCATTTGAATAAAAAAAATTATTTCAATTTTGAAAATCCCTCATAGACTATATGGACAATAAAAAAAAAAAACAAAAACAAACACACTCTTGCTTATACGGGATTTGTTTTGAAAACTATTTTGGGTGAATTACTATATGTAGACAGTGGATCTACAATTAAGATGTTAAAATTCTAAATTAAGTTGTTGAAAACTTGAGCCCTCAAATCACCATTAAATTGACTTGTTCACTTGAATATATGCGCAAGATTAGAATAAAATAAACAAAACAATGCAGAAATAAGAGAACATGCAAGATTTATAGTGGTTCACTCTGTTAATGAAGAGTTACGTTCACTGTAGTTCACTATGAAACAATGAGTACAGGTTTACAAAGAAATGAGAAAATAAATTGATAAGATTCTAGTATCTGTTTTTTCGTATCCTTACAACAAAACAACCTTCCCCTTATATAGAGCATGAGAAAGAATCGTGGCCGTCAACCGTCAGGCGGAGTGGGGTAGTGCCTTGTAAGTGACTGTAATAGTGGAACACGTGTCGATTAGTGATTGGCTACAAAAATCATATTTTTCCCACGTTTCGGTTCAAGATTAGACGTGTTTTAACCGCCAGATCGTGTCGAATCGATACAATCGATCAAGTCGAACAAACACTTCGAAGAGAGCACGAATCATCCCGGACGAAAAGCTATCAAAAAAGGTAATCGAGCCAAACGAACGGCTAATTTGATTGGGCTGGTCTTGTTCGATTCATTCAGTCACTTCCATTATTGGGCCGCCAGGGCCAGTGGGCAATTTAGGCCGGACTAAATTGCACCCCAATAGTTAGCCCCCCACTCCTTAGTCGATGTTATGGACTACAGGAGTGAGTGGGAATATGGCTTCTAAACCGGTGGCATGTGATTATGATATCTTTTATATTTGTACTTGAATCATTACCTTTTTCTGGGAAATCGCGACATTTAATAACCTGCAACACGTGTCATCACGCATTTGTCAGTTCATTAAAAACCACTGCAACACTAACACACGTGCCTGATTCGAAAAGACACCGCCTCGATTTGAGCAGAAACTCGAAAAGACGCGTAACCCTAGCCTTTGGATCAGATGGCTCTGAATCGGTCCCAACCGTCGATCTGGTACCCTCGGCTATTATATAACTCATTCTCTTCCTCACATCTTCATTTCGTCTCTCTCTCCTTAAACTCAAGGCAATTTTCCTCCCGTTTTTCTCAATTTCTTCAAAGCTTTCAGGCAAGATTTTCTTCCTCTCTTTTAATTTTCTTGCAATTTTCCTTCCATAATCTTCTTTTTCTTCTAATTCCGAGCATTTTGATGCCAAACACGCTTCATTTCTCGAGAAAATCAGCGACTGGTGGATTTGTTTGGCTGTCGCGACCATAAAGCACTCAAGAACTGTTTGAAGCCCTCAAGTTTTAGGATCCTTGGTCTTTTAGATCTTCGAAACGCTATATTCCCTTTGGTAGTCCTGTTTCCATAGAAATGTCGAAAGCAGTTGTCATCGATTCGAGCTCCAGCAATGGAGAGAATTCCTGTTGAGCAGCGACAAAAGGGAGGTGGACGAAATGATCCACCAACAAAGCTTGATCGAATCGAGCACAAGAACGACCAGAGTCGAGACCAGTGAAGAGGCGTCAAGCCAAAGAGCAAAACGAAACCAGCCAGCTGGACCCTAGAGGGTATTCGATGACATCGAACCGATCGAAAGGAGGAAATACATTTCCCCAACTAAAAGGGTTTCATTTTTTACGAAGAATCTAGAATCTGTTCTGACATAAAGTGACTTGTTGACAGTGAGGTCAAAGTACGGTATACTAGCTTTTGTCGAAATACGTCTGCCTTATCTAGGGGAGCAGGCAGATACACAAAATGATGACTGGTTCTGTGTATATACCAAGTGGTTTGAGCTCGACCTTCGACTGTCGATTCTGGAGTTTATGATCGAGAATATCGGACACTTCTACATTTCCATGACACAGCTTATGCCGAACAGTGTCCGACTGCTCATTGCCCTCATGGTTCTGGTAGAGGAGGCCGGAATTGACTTCGACATATACGATTTTCTCATATGTTACTATCTAAAGCCGAACAACAAAAATTTAGGCCGCTTCTACTTCGTTTACAGGCAGTTGAAGCAGCTGATAACAGAGTTTGTAAACGCTGACAGGCATTGAGAGGAGAAATACTTTTTTATGCCAATTAACAGTGACTCCTTCGAGCTAACTGCTCAATTTCCCTTTCCATTCGCTTTTGGTCATATTGGTAAGTACCATTACTTCTTATATTTCGAGCAGTAATTCCAACTAATCACATGCAATCTCTTTTCCTTGCAGATTACGAATTGAATCACCTGGCACCAATTGGCAAGCGATTCCAAGCGAGATTGGACGCATTACTAGCGCTTGAAGGTCAGACTTGGGCAGAAATCTTGCAACCCGATCAACTCCAGAGGTCTTCGATTCGGAAGAGATTTAGAGAAATCCCCACAGGTATTCCTATTCGATTTCCAAAACGAGTCGATTGGGTTTTTGTATGCCGTGGTGCACTTCAGCGACTGTATGGTCCATCAAAATATATTGCACATCTATCTGATGAGGACATTTATCTCGCAGAAGTCGCGTTGTCAACCATGAAGGTTACACTACCTTCGGTTGATGAGGTGCGAAGGAAGAGAGCCGTAGATAAAGCGGCAAAGAAAAGAAAGCATTCTGGCGAACCGTCGGCAACAAAGAAGTCGACCCCTCCAACTACGTCTGATCCTTCTCCTCTTCCTTTCGACATACAACCCCCACCGTCAAAGAAAAGAAAGGGAGGAGAGGCTTCTATGTCGACCATGAACTTTTATTTAATATTGAAAACCCTCGACGTTCCAGAAGATGTCAGCATTATGGAAGATAAGGAGGCAGCGACTAAAGCGGCCGTGAACTTTTATTTCGAGAAAGACGAAGAGCGACTTGATGGGAAGCCGTTCGCTTGGTTTTACAATGAGTCTCCTGCGGTGATGGGACAGGTAGATTTAATGCAATGTTTTATCCTTATACTCGGATCGCATCATTTAATATTGAAATCCAATCGCGCAGGCTCTTCTACTTCACAATCTGTTTGCGAATAAGGCTGCTCATAAGTATGAGCAAGAGCTGCTGAGGAGTAGGAAGCTTGAAGAAGAGTTGAAGTCGTTGAAGGCAGAGAGGGACAACAAACAAATGGAGCTCAATACCGCAGCAGACACATTGAACAAGTCGAACGAGAAAGTACTGAACCTATCTAGCAGTGTTTGACTTCTCGAAGAAAAAGTTGATCTCTTGATGAAGGCATTGTCCGCGAAAGACAACAACATCGAGGAAGTCAAGGAGCAGCTTCTCGAGGTCCACAATACTTCTTCTTTGAAGGCACAACTGGAGGCCTTGATTTAATTCAAATCGAGCCAACTCAACGTTGAAACAATCGACGAAGAAATCAAGGACCTCCACGAACTGCTGTCAATGGACGACGACAATGTTCAAGTCGAATCTGCCCCTAAAGATGTCTCTGTCGAGCCTCTTGCCCCCGAATCTGATGCTGCTGCAATTCCAACAGGTGAAGTTGGTGAGCCTTCAACCCTAGAGCCAACCGAAGCTACAGATGCTCAACCTGCTGAAGGAGAGGATCCTTGAGAGAGTTTATATTTAAACTGCCATTTTTACTCTATATCGAACATCTTATTTTGTCGAAGAAAGCCTTCGAATTGAAATTTTAACTTTTAGAATCAATCATTTGATCAACTATGCTTTCAAATCGTATGCATCGATTAACTTCTTTAACCGAAAAGTAATCAGACCACAAACATGATAAATAGAAGTATGCAATCCAAAGGGATTCGTCATAATATAAAGCGAGGCTGCTATTCAGTGTAAATCAAACTCAACGTAGCCAGAGCCGCATAAATAATGTTATGGCGTTACACTTTTGGAATCGATCAGACAAAGCATGGCTTTAGGTCAAGATAGTCCTTAAGTTCAAGGGCTCGAATAAAGTTGCAACAAAAATGTAGGATCGAACTCCAAAAGTCAATTGAGTTTTCTTAATCTTGTAAGGCTCGATATCGGATCCAATCATTGAGCATGCTATTTGATCGAATTAATTAAGTTTGAACCGTAATTGAAGCAACGCGTCGTACTGATCAAACTGATGGAATGGATTAAAATCGCCATTGAGAATAGTCGCTCGACACAGGCAAATCCAAAGTTGAGCCATTAAGATTGTGATGTGAAGGTATACGAATCGAGCTGATAAGATAAGCAGTTGGTCCAAAAAAATGGCAAACCAAGTGTACGGATTGAGCTGGTCGTACCCTTGAAAGTGAAATGAGAACAATGATATGAAAGACTCACGGATCAGGTTGGTCGAACCCGCAACCGTGCCATGAAGATGGCAATGCGAGGGTTCGGGTCGAGATGATCGAGCCCGAAGTAGGGGCCATTAAGATGGCAACTCGATAGTTCGAATCAAGCTGGTCGAGTCCAAAACGAGCCATAAATATGGCATTCTGAAAGTTTGGATCGATCTGGTCGAATCCAAAGTTGAGCCATGATGGTGTTTGTAAAGTTTAGATCGATCTAGTCGAGTCTAAAGTTGAGCCATGAAGATGGCTTTTGGAGAGTTTGGATCGATCTGGTCAAGTCCAAGTTGAGCCATGAAGATGGCTTTTGGAGAGTTCGGATTGATCTGATCGAGTCTGAAGATGAGCCATGAAGATGGCAGCTTTTGGAGAGTTCAGATCGATCTGGTCGAGTTTGAAGATGAGCCATGAAGATGGCGTTTGGAGAGTTCGGATCGATCTGGTCGAGTCTGAAGATAAACCATGAAGATGGCATTATAGAGTTCAGATCAATCTGGTCGAGTCCAAAGATGAGACATGAAAATGGGTTTGAAAGGTTTAGATCGATTTGGTCGAGTCCAAAGCTCATCAAAATGCTTGGCCGTGTATCCTGACGATAGAACTTGTCAATCCATATATTTCGGGAAAATAAAACTTGAAATAATAAAGCGACTGCACTCATTTTTATCGTATACAAGCTGCCTACGTACCCCTTGTACAGGGATTAAGCTAGACGTAGTTCAATTACATGACAGCGAAATTAAAGTATTATACGTAGTACTTCCTTAGATGATTCACGTTCCAACTCTTGGTAATGAAGGATCCATCCAGCTTCTCTAACTTGTACACCCCTTCTCGAACAACAGCCCGTATTCGATAGGGCCCTTCCCAATTAGCTGCCAATTTTCCAGCGTTGGCTTCTTGCGTATTCTGAAAGACCTTTCTTAGCACAAGCTCTCCTTCATGGAACTTTCTGACCTTGACCTTCCGGTTGCAATATCTAGAGGCAGCTTGTTGGTAGCAACCAAGGCGATAGAAGGCTTTGTCCCTTTTCTCGTCAATGAGGTCCAGTGCATCCCGCATCATCTCGTCGTTTTTTGCTTCGTTCAAGAGAGAGTAATCCACTCGAAGATCTCGAGTGACAACCTCTATAGGAATAACAGCTTATGTTCCATATACGAGTGAAAAGGGTGATTCGTCTGTTGCCCTTCTTGGAGTTGTTCGGTAGGCCCACAATAGCATCAGGAGTTCCTCGGCCCAACGTCCCTTTCTTGCCTCGAGTTTCTTCTTTAAGTTCTTCACGATCGTATTATTCGTTGCTTCTGCTTGTCCGTTTCCTTGCGTGTATCTTGGTGTTGAGAAGCTTAGAATAATGTCCCAATCGCGGTAAAACTTCTTGAAAGATGACGAGACGAATTAAGAGCCATTGTCAGTGACTATCTCTCTTGGGACTCCGAACCGACAAATGATATTCCTCCAAATGAATCTTTCGACATCTCATTCTTTAACGTCCGCAAAAGCTTCAGCTTCGACCCATTTGGAGAAATAATCCATGAGGATGAGTAGATACTTGACTTGTCTAGGTGCCGATGGAAACGGTCTGACTACGTCCATCGAATACTTCATGAAAGGATACGACGAACTGATCGAAGAAAGCTCTTCTGCTGGTTGATGCATAATTGGAGCATGCCTCTAGCAGCTGTCACATTTACGAGCGAAGTTCTCACAGTCGCCTTGCATGGTCAGCCAGTAGAATCCTTGCCTCTTCACCTTGTTGAATAACGACCTCCCACCTGAATGATTTCTACATGATCCCTCGTGTACTTCTCGAATGACTTTCTCGATCTCATCTTCTCCGAGACACCGGAGATAAGGTCCTGTAAAAGAGCACCTATACAGCTTTCTACCAATCAAGCAGTATCTTGTAGCTTGTACCTTGATCTTTCTCGCAGTTTTCTTGTCTTTAAGGAGCCAGCCATCACTGATGTACATTTGAATGGGCGTCCTCCAATCATCCCTTGGGTCGACATAGCTTGTGTTCTTGACAAGCATAATGCTAGGGCTGTCAATTCGTTCCAAAGGGATTGTCCTCCTCTCGCTTACTTCGACGGATGACCCCAAGTTTGCGAGTGCATCGGCTCTTAAGTTATGTTCTCACAGTACATGCTTAACCTCAAAATGATTGAACTGTGCCTTCAGTTTGTTAACTAAATTCAGGTATGGTTTGAATTCTCCATTCACTTGATTAATAATCAGCGATGAGTCGCTTTCCAGAAAAAGTTTGGTAGTCCCCAATGCAGCAGTGAGCCTTGTTCCAGCCATCATGGCTTCGTATTCAGCTTCATTGTTAGTAGCCCTAAATCCCAATCGAAAGCTCTATTCGATCACTTCGCTAGTTGGGGACTTAAGAACAACTCCAATTCTGAACTTTTTTCATTGCTCGACCCATCGACTTGTAGAGCCCATGTGCTTGATCTGTGTTCTTCAGCCTTGAAAGTTAGTTCAACAACAAAATCTACGAGCACCTGAGCATTCAAAGCTGTTCGAGGTCTGTACTCGATGTCAAACTCCGTCAATTTGACCGCCCATTTTGTCATTTTGCTAGATACATTAGGCTTGTGTAGAATTGCTTTCATCGGGTACGACGACAACACCACAATAGTGTGTCCTTGAAAGTACAGACGGAGTTTTCAAGCTAACATGACTAGTGCAAGTGCGAGCTTTTCGACTATTGAGTACCTCGTTTCAGCGTCCAACATGATGTGGCTAACAAAGAATACTAGTTTTTGGCGTCATCTTCTTCTCGAACAAGAGCTGAACTTACTGCCGTCTCTGAAACCGCCATGTACAAGTAAAGTGGTTCGCCTTCTTTTGGCTTTGACAAGATCGACGGAGTTGTTAGATACCTCTTCAATTCTTGGAAGGCCAATTCGCATCGTTCGTTCCATGCAAACTTCATATTCTTTTTGAGCAACAGGAAAAAAGGAAGGCATTTGTTAGAGCATCTTGCAATAAATTGACTCAATGCTACTACTTGGCTGGTTAGATTCTGGATTTCTCGTTTGGTTCTCGGAGAAGGCATTAATTGGAAAGCTTTAATCTGATTAGGAGTCGCCTCGATTCCTCGCTTCATGACAAGATATCCCAAGAACATGCCGCTCACCACTTCGAAAGTGCATTTCTCTAGATTCAGCTTCATGCCATATTTTCGAAGAACGTGTAAGCATTCTTGCAAATGCTGAACGTGGAGATGAGCCTACAAAGACTTAACCACCACGTCATCAATGGAAACCTCCATATTCTTACCAATTTATTACTCGAACATCATGTTGACAAGTCGTTGGTAAGTCGCTCCCTCATTCTTCAACCTGAAGGGCATGACTTTAAAATAAAAAATCCCCTGTTCCATTATAAAGGCAGTCTTCTCTTGGTCATCAGGGTGCAGAAGGATTTGATTGTAGCCAGATAATGCATCGAGGAAGCTTAAAATCTCATGTCTAGCTATAGCGTTAATGAGTCGATCGATGTGAGGCAACAGATAGTTGTCCTTTAGGCAAGCTTTGTTAAGATCAATGAAATCGACACACATGCGCCACTTCCCATTTTTCTTCTTCACAATTATCACATTGGCGAGCCAATCGGGATACTGGACAGGGTGTAGAAAGCCAGCTTTAAGTAATCTCCTCACTTCATCCTTGACCACATTGTTTCGCTCGATTTTGAGCTTCCTATTCTTATGCAGGACTGGTTTATGTTCTGGGTCGACGTTTAGTCGATGGGAGATTATATTCGGGTCGATTCCAGGCATATCTGCGTGAGACCATGCAAAACAATCAGCGTTAGCTCTTAAAAAATTAGCTATTTGGGATTTTATACCCTAGTCGAGCTACGACCCAATCTTCACTGTCTACCTTCTGTCTTGGGGATCGATTTGGACTTCGTCAAGTTGATCTAGAATATATTCGACGCCACTTTGTCTGCTCATCACGCTCTGCTGGGTCGTCTGTAATTGCTACAAGGTCTTCTTCTGTTTCATAGCCTCAACGTAACAGCTCTTTGCTGCCTCTTAGCTTCCTCGAACCTCCCGAATGCCTCACTTCGTCAGGAATCTGATTGTTTGGTGGTATGTCAAAGGGATTGCTTTCATAGTATGTATCCAAGGCCTTCCCAGAATGATGTTATACCCGGATGGGCAATCCATGACTAGGAAATTAGTTAACTTGTTCTCTCCTGCTGCGTATACTGGAAGCTCGACCCTTCCAATGGCTGTTGTCGCTTCGCCATTGAAACCTACCAGTGATGTTGGGGACTTCTTGATTTCCTCTTCACTGATTTCCATCTCTTTCAACGTTGAGAGGAAAAGGATATTGGCTGAACTTCCATTGTCAACTAGTATTCTGCTTATTTTGCAGTTCGCGACGTTGAGTTTGATGACAAGTGCATCGTTGTGTGGGGTGTCGAGCCCAAACATCTTGTCACTACAAAACAAAATTTTGTATTCAGAGTGGTCACCATGAGGAGAGCTGGCGGTTGCTTGATTCGCTTTCCTTTGATGCGATTTCATCTTATTCACTGAATCGCCACTAAAAATCGAGCCTCTACAAATGGTTCCTATTACCTTCCTGACTGGTGGTGGTGATGGCGTCTTCTCTTGGGCTTGTTCATCCCTTCGCCCTCTTCGCTCCTTATCAAGCCCATATGTCTTCCTTCCCCGTTTAGAGAGGTACTCTCTCAAATGCCCTTTCTTGAGAAGCTCCATGATCTCCGATCGCAAGGCTTTGCAGTCGACCGTTAAGTGTCCTGTGTCTCCATGAAACTCGCAGTATTTTGACAGGTCATGCAAACGGTTTGGTACCAGTTTGCCTGGCCATCGGACATAGTCTTTTCCCTCGAGCTGAGCGACTAATTCTGATGGCGATATGCTTAGGGCATATTTTGGGGGAGACATGGGTCTCGTTGTGGACCAAGGCCTCTCATTTTTCTACCTCCATTCCCTCTTGGACGGTGTTCTTGTCCGTCCTCGTTGATTCAAATGTTGCTGCTGCTTCTAGTTCCACCTGTTTTAACCCTTTATTCTCACGAACTCTCGCTCGTACTTTTCGTTTTTCTCTTCCAGGTCGATCCATCCTTTAGCTCTGTTCAGTGCTTCCTGGATCATTTATGGGTAGTCAGAACAAATGTTATTTTTGAAAGATGACCTGTGCAGAAGTCCTTTCTTCAGTGCTTCTCGGGCTATTCCATCCTCTAAATCCAAAATCTCGGAGAGTGTTCTACTAAATAGTATAATGTAAGCCCATAGCGACTTGCCTGGGCTTTGAACAATAGACCACAAATCTTTGGTCGTTTTTCCCGTTTTGATGTGTACTGAATACGCTTTGATGAATTGATTTGCCAATTCTTCAAAACAGTCGATCGATCCCGCTAGCAAGTTGCTGAACCATCAAAGTGCTAGGCCTTTGAGCGATTGAGAGAACAACTTACACATCATTTCGTTGAGAATCGAGTCGGGAATACTAGTAGCGCTGACCACATTCTTGTACTGCAGAAGGTGGTCTTTTGGGTCTGAGGTTCCATCGAATCTAGCGAACACGATGTTTCCATACTTCAGTGGTACTATTGAAGTAATCCTCTTCATTAGTGGGGTATCCTGAATGTTTTTTGAGATGTCATCCAACGTCGAGGTCTTGCTCGTGGCTTTGGAAACCTTCTCGTCAATCTTCTCTTCTATGAGCTTGGAATTCTACTCGAACATTTTTCTCATCATTAATTGGATCTACTCTGGGGTCAACATATTGATAACTGGTGCTTCCTGTCGAATTGTCGGTTCCATTCTTTCGTTTCTATCCATTTCTTCGCTGTGGTGCTTGTATTCCACATTAGCATGTGCTGTAGTTGTAGTAGTTGTCGTAGCTGTGCCAACCGGTGTAGTTGCTGGTGTTGGGGTCAATGGAGAGTATAACGGCTGCATTCTCCCAATCAGGCTGTGGGTACGTTGTTGTGTTCCTGGTTGTGGGGTCTGAAATTGCCACTGTGTTGTAGATGAAGCTGGAAACATTGAATACCCATAGTACGGGTAATAATACGAATGTGGAGCCATATGGAAGTTTTAATAGCTAATTTGGCTCCTCAAAGCCAAATTCTCACTGCTCAATTTCTCAATTCTCCTATCGCGTTCCTAAGAACGAACTGCTTGCTCTTGAAGTGTTTTCTTCAGAGCCTCCACTTCTGCTACAAGGGCTTCCATTTGTCGGTTGTCCTGAGTGATTGCTTATGTCTCTTCCACTGTGGTTTTCAAGGTGTACTGGTTGTCAACGTTGTCCGCCATTTGAATCCAAGTCTTAGATCCTGGAGTTGATGACTAGATGGGCCCCACGGTGGGCTCCAAACTGTAGACGGTGGATCTACAATCAAGATGCTAAAATTCCAAATTAAGTTATTGGAAACTTGGGACCTCAAATCATCGTTAAATGGACCTATTCACTCGAATATATGTGCAAGATTAGAATAAAATAAACAAAACAATGCAAAAATAAGAGAACACACAAGATTTATAGTGGTTCACTCTGTTAATAAAGAGCTACGTCCACTGTAGTTCACTATGAAACAATGAGTACAGGTTTACAAAGAAACAAGAAAATAAATTGGTAGGGTTTCAGTATTTGTTTTTTTGTATCCTCACAACAAAGCAACCTTCCCCTTATATAGAGCATGAGAAAGAATCGTAGCCGTTAACCGTCAGGCGGAGTGGGGTAGTGCCTTGTAAGTGACTGTAGTAGTGGGACACGTGTCGATTAGCGATTGGCTGTAAAAATCACATCTTCTCCACGTTTCGGTTCAGGACTAGACGTGTTTTAACTACCAGATCGTGTCGAATCGATACAATCGATCAAGTCAAACAAACACTTCGAAGAGAGCACGAATCAACCCGGACGAAAAGCTATCGAAACAGGTAATCAAGCCAAACGAACCAAACGAATGGCTGATTCGATTGGGTTGTTCTTGTTCGATCTATTCAGTCACTTCTATTATTGGGCTGCTAGGGCCAATGGCCAATTTGGGCCGGACTAAATTGCACCCCAACACTATGTTACTCCCCAATCTTTCACAAAAGTGTTATTTTGGTATATGTCGGAATCTTAAGAAAGAGTTAGGAGATTTTTTTTTATTTTTTTGTTTCTTATTTTTATGATTTCTGTTGGATAAAATATGAAGTATATAATTTAGATTTCTAGGTAGGAAGATTCCTATTTTATGCAGTAGTTAGGATCCCTATTTTGCAGCAAAATTGGTTACAGATTTGTGACTAATTTCTACTATAAATCTATGTACATGTACTCTATGAAATTAAGGAAGAACAATACTCTTTCTTGAAAAAAAAACTTACATAATATCAGAGCCAACCATGTACTCTTAATCTGGTGCCTTCCTCATGGTAAAAATGGTGTCTATAGGTGCCTCAAGAAACTTTGCATCTACAAAACCATCAGAAACCAACCAATCTACCATTTCAGCCTTGAATAATGACTCATTCTCCCAGCTTTCCAACCTGCAACTCACGGTTTACAAACTCAATGGTAAGAACTACCTCGAGTGGGCACAATCAATGAAGTTGGCGATTGATGGAAGAGGAAAATTTGGATTTCTAACAGGAGAAGTGACTCAACCTGCAACAGAAGATCCATTCTTGAAAAAATGCCGATCTGAGAATTCCCTTGTCATGGCATGGCTCATTAATTCCATGGAACCAACAATCGAGAAGCCCTATCTTTTTTATCGATAGCCAAGGACGTTAGGAGGGTATAAAAGATTGCTACTCTAATTTTGAGAATTCATCTCAAATCTTTGATTTGAAGACTCGACTTTGGCAATCAAAACAGTGCGAACGTGAAGTCACCACCTATTACAATGAGATGGTGTCTTTATGGCAAGAATTAGACCAGTGTGATGATGAAGATTGAGAGAATCCCAATGACTATGCTCACCATAAGAAAAGAGAAGAAAGTGACCGAATATACATGTTTCTCATTGGCCTCAATTGAAGTTTAGATGAGGTTAAGGCATGGATTTTAGGCCGGAAGCCTTTGCCCTCAATCCGAGAAGACTTCTTTGAAGTAAGGCATGAAGAGTCTTAGAGGAAGATTATGCTGCGGAATCCAGAGCCCAATCCTCTCCAAGAACTCGAAAGCTAGGCCTTTGTGTCCAGGGGAATTGAATTTGAGGGAGACAAACAAAAAAAACCATGGTGTGAGCACTGCAAATGGCCGTGGCATACAAAAGAAAATTGCTAGAATCTTCACAGGAAACTAGTGAGTTGGTAAAAGAAAACTAGTGGAGATGGACGAGCTTACCAGGCTATAACCGAGGAATCTAAGGAGCACCAAGTCAATTCAAAAATAGTCCCCTTCATAAAGGAACAATTAGAGCATTTATACAAACTTTCTCAATCTCCAAAATTGTTAATAAATCCATCTTGTTCTTTGTCTCAAAAAGGTGATTCTGTCACTGCTGCCTTTTTTAGCGTCTTCGCAAACTCTGTATACTCTTGGGTCATCGACTCCGGAGCAAAAAACCACATGACAGGTTCTTCAAAACTTTTCTCTTCCTATAGTCCTTGTGCAAGAAATAAAAAGGTCAAAATTGCAGATGGTTCTCTGTTTGTCATAGCCGAAATTGGCTCTATCTAAATGTCTCCCTCCTTAATGCTTCATGATGTACTTCATGTTCCTAACTTATCTTGCAATTTATTGTCCATTAGTAAAATGACTCTAGACCTAAGGTGTCACGTTAATTTTTTTTTCCCTCATATTGTGAGTTTCAAGAATTGAGTTTGAGGATGATGATTGGTGGTGCTAGAGAATTTGTTAGACTTTATTTCTTTAAAGATGGAACCACCTTAAGTAGGCTAGACCAACGTACCTGTTATAATTCTATTTCTATTTCTAGGGATGATGAAATAATGTTATGGCATTATAGGCTAGGCCATCTCGTTTCCACATTTTTTCCAAAATAAAAATCCATCTTCTTTACCGTGTAAGATTTGTCAAATGGCTACGCACCATGGTGCAACTTTTCCCCCACAACCTTACAAGCCCTCTAAATCATTTACTTTAATACACAGTGATGTTTGGGGACCTAATAAGGTCTCAACAAATTTTGGAAAAAAAATAGTTTGTTACATTTATTGATGATCATACTCGGTTAACTTGGGTGTATTTGATGGAAGAAAAATCTGAGGTAAAAACAATATTTAAAAAATTTTACACCATGGTACAAACATTGTTTCAAGAAAAAATTCAAATTTTTTGAAGTGATAATGGCAAAGAGTACTTTAACACATATTTGGGAAATTTTTTTCTCTAAAGTAGGAATTGTTCATCAAAGCTCTTGCACAGACACTTCCCAACAAAACAGGGTAGCCAAAAGAAAAAACAAGCACTTGCTAGAAGTAGCTCGGGCATTACTTTTTTCAAGAGCAGTATCTAAATATCTTTGGGGTGAAGCAATTCTTACAACAACGTATCTCATCAATTGGATGCCTAGTAAGGTATTAAACTTTGAAACCCCCTTTAATATTTTTCATAAACTTTATCCTACTAACAGGCTTTCATCGAATCTACCTCTAAAAATATTTGGATATACTGCTTTTGTTCACATTCATGATCACAAACCATGGAAAACTTGAACCTCAAGCAAGGAAGTTTGTGTTTGTTGGATATGCTTCAAATCAAAAAGGATATAAATGTTTTAACCCAATTTCTAAAAAACTGTTTGTTACCATAGATGTAACATTTTTTGAACTTACACCATTTTCTAATTCTCATATTTAGGGGGAGAAAAAAAAAAGGTGAAGATTCAAATCACTTAGGATATTTAAACCTCGAGAAAGGCCCTCGAGTACTAGATTTACCAGTTTGTCTTCCTCCCAAAGCTTTATTCCAAATTAAGAGTCCAAACATTATTGTTTCAGATGTTGTGAGTGAAAGTTCTTTAAATAATGAGAATTCAAGTTCAGGTCCAACATTAGTGCCATCTCAACCAAATCACAATCCTAGTATAACAAATAGAAAAGAAACAGGTACTAAGAACACAGGGTGGTTTAATACCTTTTGACAAGGTCTACTCAAGGAGGAATACCCCTCAAAGAAAAGAGGCAGCTGATCTTTTGCACTACCATGAGCCCACAGATTCTCTAGGTAGTATTTTTTTTCTAAGCCTATACAATCAATTCAACCCACTTCAAGTCTTAATCCCAAGTCCACAAGTCCTAGGTCTAAGTCTAGTGAGTCCACATATTCTAATATTCCCATTGCAGTCTGTAAAGGTGTAAGGACATGTACCAAACACCCGCTGTCCAACTACGTGTCTTACAAAAATCTCTCCCTTAGTTTTCATGCTTTTATCTCACAAATATCTTGCATAGAGATTCCAAAAAGTGTGCAGGATGCTGTAAAGGTTCCTGAATGGAAGGAGGCTGTTGTTGAGGAGATAAAGGCCCTTGAAAAAAAAAACAAACATGGGTAATAGTGGATTTGTCTAGAGGAAAGACAACCGTGGGATGCAAGTGGGTGTTTACAATTAAATACAGGTCAAATGGATCTCTCGAAAGGTACAAGACTAGGTTGGTCACCAAAGGATTCACACAGACCTATGGTATTGACTACTTAGAAATGTTTGCACTCGTGGCTGAGCTAAATATTATAAGAGTTCTCCTATCACTCGCATCAAATCTCTATTGGCCTCTACAACAGTTAGATATGAAGAATGCTTTCCTTAATGGAGACTTGAAGGAAGAAGTATATATGGATGCACCCCTTGGTTTTGATAAAAAATTTGGTTCAAAGGTATGTAGACCGAAAAAATCTCTATACGGGCTAAAATAGTCACCAAGGACCTGGTTTGAAAGATTCACCCATTTCATCAGAAGCCAAGGATACACTTAGGGACGAGCTGATCACACTATGTTTATGAGACACTCACAGGATGGAAAGATAACAGTGTGAATCGTGTATGTAGATGACATAGTACTCATCGGGGATAATTTGCCTAAAATGAATCCATTAAAATAGTCACTCTCATTAGAGTTTGAGATCAAGGATTTGGGCACTTTAAGATACTTTCTTGGAATGGAAGTTGCTCGGTCAAAAAGAGGAATCTTAGTGTCACAACGAAAGTACGTTCTTGATCTCCTTATAGAAACCAGAATAAGTGGTTGTAGGCCTTTAGACATTCCAATAGATCCCAACCAAAAGCTTAGAGATGAGAAAGGTGGTGATCCGGTGGACACATCCCACTATCAAAGGCTAGTAGGAAGGTTAATTTACTTATCACATACACGACTAGATATTGCATTTGCTGTAAGTAAGGTCAGTCAATTCATGCACTCACCCAAAGAGAAACATCTTGAAGCTATTTACCAAATCTTGAGGTATTTAAAAGGTGCACTAGGCAAAGAATTACTCTTCCAAAAGACTACAAAGCAAAACATTGAGGCCTACACTGATGCAGATTAGGCAGGATTAATTACTGATAGGAGACTTACATCAAGGTATTGCACATATGTGTGGGGAAACTTGGTCACATGGTGAAGTAAGAAACAAAATATCATTGCAAGGAGCAATGCTAAAGTAGAATATCAGTCTATAGCTAATGGAGTTTGTGAGATGTTAAGGTCAAGGAGAGTCCTTAAGGAGTTAAAAGTGCTAGTTACTATGTTAATGAAGTTATACTATGACAACAAGGCTACCATTAGCATTGTATAGAATCCAATACAATGTGTTCATACAAAGCATGTAGAGATCGATAGACACTTCCTAAAGGAGAATGTTGACAGTGGAGCTATTTGTATGCCATTTATCCCACAACGCAACAAATGGCTGATATCCTCACCAAAGGATTGTTTGACCTAACTTCGAGCTTCTTGTCAGCAAGTCGGGCATGATCAATATCTATGCACCAACTTGAGTGGGGGAGTCGAAACCTAAGAAAGAGTTAGGAGATTTTTTCTGATTTTTCTATTTCCTATTTCTATGATTTATGTTGGATAAAAACTGAAGTTTATAATTTAGATTTTTAGGCAAGAAGATTCCTATTTTTATGCAGTGGTTAGGATCCCTATTTTGCAGGAAAATTGGTTACAGATTTGTGACTAATTTCTGCTATAAATCTATGTACCCGTACTCTATGAAATTAAGGAAGAACAATTCTCTTTCTTCAAGAAAAACTTATAGTATCCAACCATTTTTCTTTTTATTTACCCATCTCTAACTTTTCATTTTAATTGTTGAGGGACCATTTTAACTACCCACCACTAACTTTTGTGTCATGTGAACTACACATAAGCTCTTTAGTAAGGGCATTTTAATGAAATACTTATTATTTATTAAGAAATTAAAATTAAAACATATTTTAAAAAATAAATTAAAATGTAAAAAAAAAAGTCCTTCATTGAGGAACAGAAAAGGGAGAGGGGACATGATGGGGTTAGTGGAGGGGGCTCTCCGGTCGTCTTGTCGAGGTCATAGGGTGGCAGGTGCACTAGGTGCGATGGGGACAGGGCTCAATAGGATGGTGGGTGAGGGCTAGGCTGGAAGCGATGGAATAGGGACGCGAAGGGAGAGAGGCCGATGAGATTGGGGGCTCCAGTGGTCACGTCGGGGTCGCAAGGTGGCAAGTGGGTTAAGTGCGACTATAGTGTCCGAAAAAATCTAATAATTAATAAGAATAGTTAATTAAGGATTTTTCTATAATTACATCATTAAGCTCATAAAAAATATAAGTTTAGAACCTATGAACATAAGTTTCGATAAAAATTATAGGATAACAACAATATGACAAACTCAGTCATACTATGCATGTTGAACCAGTTTAAGATTAACTGTAAATTTTCAGCTAAAAAGAGTGATAAATCGAGATAATAAATACGAAGTTGAATAGCTAAAAAAGAGTACAGAGTTTTAAGGGAAATTTTTGACTTTAGATGAGTCAATATATCCTTATTGGATTCAAGTAGAATTTTAGTTTGATAATTAAGCATTAGATAATCCAAGTATTTAAATCAAGGGTTTTTCTTAAAAGACCTGAACACTTATTTTACATAAAGATTCATGAAATTCCACGATCTTGTGATTAGAGTGAATTTGTAATATAAAATACCGTTAAGCGTTAAGAGAATATTATTAGAAATCCATTCAATGAGAATATTATTGGAAATCTGTTCGAGATCTAAAAACCCTCAAAATTTATGGTAAAACTCAAATATTAAAGTCGGTAATTTTTTTGGGAAATATCATGTGTGATTTTATGACTGAAGGATTTATAAAATTAATATAAATATTCCAAAATTTATAATAAATATTAAATTTAAATTTATTAACTTTTTATGGTCAAATAATTCAGTTGATAATATTTACCATGATTTAAGGCGGAAGCAATTTTAATTCGTAAATAACTTGAGAATTTAAATTGTAAGAGTTTTCAAGTGAAGTACAGTAAGTATTGTATCAAGAAACACTCTAACACATAGAAAATCCTTAATTACCTATTAGTTAAAAATCGGAGTTACACAAATAACATTTTTTAAGGGGGGAAAAAAAAAAAGCAATCCAAGTTCTAGAATTGACATGGTCAAAGAATATGTCAATATCGAAGTAAAGTGTACAAAAAAGTCAAGTTTACGCTTATGCAGTCTAGAAATATTTTTAAGATTAAAAACAATTTAATTTTATTACACGATTAGGAAATTATACCGGTATTGTGTTATACAAAGATTAGCTTTAGAGTGCACTAAGCAAACTCGAAGGAACCAAAAATCTCCTGATAGCTAGCTAGTTTCCCTTAATTAGATAAAAATTTATCTGCTTCTATGAATCATGGGATTCTTGTGAGTAAAGTGGCATAACAAAAAGACAAGATTTGACCATAAATAGTAATACGTATGGTGAGAAGTGTGGTCCAAACAGTGACCAATTAATGAGATTTTTTCTCTCTTTTTCCTTAACAATGGCACCAATCTTTAGTTCCATTTAAGCATGATTTTTGGTTCCTTGAAGCTCATTTAGAAATCTAGTTTAGAAAGATAAGCTCAATTAATCTTAAGTCTATATACCTTATGTCTTCAAGAGCCCAATTTTGCTCAAAAAAGGAAATTTTTCTCCCTTATTTTCTTTAAGAAAACCATGGCCTTTCCTCTCTTTCGCTCAAAATTTTCTCTCCCATCAACTAGAAAATCACTAGCCAAAGCCAAGATTAAGGAGGAGCCTTTGATGGAACCACACAAGGATAGATCTTCAAGGGTATACAATCTTAAGAATAAATTTATGATCTTGTTTTGGTGATGTTGACATGTAATAAAGTTTTATTTATGTATATGTTAGGACTTTTGTAAGTTTAAATTAATGTAGTTTTAGTTTATGTAAGTTGTGTATGAAAAAGTTTAATTCTAGGTTATAGTGTTGTATTTAGAAAGATTTTCCACTTACTTTGATCTTAAAATGGACACTTTAGAGAGTGGCTTTGAAGCATTTTCAAACCTAGAATCTTTTTGGTCACAAAAACAGAAATGACTTTATGTAAAATGTTAGAGACTAAAATCTCAACTCAAAAATAATGTATTTGGCTTTTTTCTCTAAGCTGTCCTAATTCATGTTGCATGAGATGTTGCAACATGGGTTACGACATCCGTGGTAAAAAGGCTTACATGTTTCATTTCTATTTGTTCTTTTCCTATTTCAAAGATTGGACACCTGATTTTATTGTTTAATAAGACTCATGTAGCAACTGCAATGCAATCAATGGTTGTTACCAACACTGTTTTGATTAAGTGTTGCACGTGATATTGCATCATAGGTTGCTACATTAATAATGTAGATTTAAAAACCACCCATTTTTTTATTTTTAAGATTGAAATGTTTAGTTTATTGTCTTCCAAGACTGTCACAGAAACTGTAGTAAGTTTTTGGCCATTCTGGAAATGTTTCATAGATATTGCAGGCGGTGTTGTGACACAATTGTGTGACATCGATAACGTAGTTTATGTTTTTGGGTGAAACGACCCTCGAAAAATCTGAATCACAATTTTTACAAAATATGAAAGTTTTGGATCTTGACGAGATGAAGAATTTTTGTGAAGGAAATTTTTGAAAATTTTGCTTCTAAGATAGACTTTTAAATAGATTTATAAAAAATAGTATATTCCGTAAAGTTTACAAAATCGCTACACATAGTGATGTTAAAGACAGAAAACGGACTTTTGGAAAACATGGAAGTTCTAGTCCTTGTCAGGATGAGGAACTTCTGTAAAGGAAAGTTTTATTAAAATTATCTTTGACATATGGTTTATGGAGATTTTTAAAACTAATAAAAATGTCTTTTCGATACTAGTTTCAAAACAAAACATTTGTTTCGTAGCAGAATTATTATCTACGACCAACAAAGGAATTGTAGCACTCAAAAAGCTATACAAGTCTATAGTTCACAGTTTTATCAAACTCAAACTCCAATTTAAGATACCGTTTTCAGTAAAAATTTTACACACAAAGTTTTCAATGGATTTCAAAAACAGAAATCATAGAACCATGAATTATTGACCCTTGCGTTATGATAGTAATTATGCATGTACACGTTTAAGAGCCAATTCTTGGACTCATATTCAAATAAACCTCTATATGAAATTGAACCAAACATAGTAGTATAAGAAAGTATCAAGCTAAGTAATAAAGAAAGGATAATTAATTAATTAATTAATTCTCCAACGTTAAGCACAAACAATTAAAGGCAATTAAGGAAAATAATTTAAATAAGGATTTTGAGTTATGAGGATCTAAATTTAATTAATTCTTTTAACCACCCAAATAGCCAGTTAGTTAATAAAGAAAAATTCCGAAGAAAATATTTAATTTCGTTTTTATGATATGCTAAACTAATTAGCATAAAACAAATTAAGCTTACACTTTTAGTATGTGTTTTTCCATAGAATATAAAAATAGTGGATAAGTACGTGACTAGTTAGCAGATCCTATTTTTGAAAACTAGGTAAGTAGAAATCTCGTCTACAACATGAAAACTACAATTTCTAATTTAAAGATGTTTTTACACGTTTTTATGAAAATCATAAAGTGCTTGATCAATGCTATGTCATGTTATGTCATATGAAGATGTGCTATGTCTATGTCATGTTATGTCATGTGATGATAACTTACGTCATGTTATGTAATGCTATGATATGATATATTATACTGATATTATGTTATATGTTATGTGTGATGTATGAAACATTAAATTATATTGTGTACTCGCCTTATATTAAGTATGCTTATGTTTATATATGTGATGTTATGTAGTAACATATCATACTGAAAGATGAAAAAATAGATATCGGTGGAAATATCAGCACTTTAATTTCATGGAAATTTCAGAAAAAATATCAAATTAGTGAGAATTTCAACAAACATTGCAGAAATTAAAATTTATATTTAATATATATCTAATACTTCAAGATACAATAAGCATTAAAAAGAAATATAAATAAATATGGTTTATATAATAGACTCCATACATATTAGAACTGTCAATACCAAAAGTAAGTTCTATGAAGCTCAAACATGGTTGAGATTCTATTTTGATTCAAACAATATTGGTATCATGACATTTATTTGAGAAATGTTGAATATAGTTGTGAATATGCCACATCTAGGATTGTTGACTTATTCCCACTGTATTTCCATAGAGGGAAAACTATGAATTCTCCCAATTGTTTGCTTGAGGTGGTGGTGGGATGCCCAGATGAAAATAATTGAAAAATCTATAACCATCATAGTTTCTATAGTAGGGAAGACTGAATCTTACTGTAAAGTTAATATTTATAAGACAAATACTCATTTATTAAAAATACAAAATGATGATAGATTATTTAAAGAGAAAAATCCATTAAATTATGTAATTTTTGATATTACTAAAATTTTATCAAAATTTCGCTAATATGTACAAAAATTTTGTACAAAATATACTACAAATTTTTCGATATCAATATTTTTACTGAAATTAACTAATGTTTTGATATTTCTCTGATATTTTGTCAAAATCGATAATACAATAGAAAGGTATTTCGATACCTCAAAATTTTCAAAATTTCTAACAGAATTTTGCCGAAATTTTCATCCTTGGTCATATTGCATACACATAATAAGACAAAAGAAATGAATAACTTATGTTAAAAGTATCGTACCAACCTCTCGACCTATAAAAAAGATTCAAGACTTCTCAACCTACTTAAAGGCATTTAGATTCAGTTCAATTCATGGTGTAGAGTTGTTGGGGACCTTTGTGAATAACTATTTGACTAGATGCTCTAAGGATAAATGATCTAATAAGTTTCTGAGATATTTTATCAATAAAGAGTTTAATGTTTATTCATATATCAATGTTGTCCTCTTTAAGTTCATTTATGTTGAATATATGATAAGCAAACATAAGTCCGAGACTGTTAATCTAAACCTTCAAGATCGTGTATATGATGAATAGATTATGCATAAGACATGAATCCTAAGGTAATGATCTAAATATAAAATATCCGCAATCGAGGGAATAAAGTTTGGCGTTTTATTTATGTTAAGATTATTATATTGTCTACATCCTAATAGGAGATGGCTTGTCTTGATCATCGAAGTAGGACTCTACAAGTAGAGACATTGGAGTATTGTTATTGGTGACAATATATTATATCAGGACTAAAGATGAATTGATTTGATTAATAATTCTATTTGTATAAATCAATTCACTTTAGACAATCATATATATTAATCCTAAAATGAATAAATGAGTCTGTATTCTTGACTTGTGTCTTTTGATATACTAAAGGGTGACATCCTAAATTATATAAAGGTATGCATACTACTACATTGGAGACATGACTCCTGATTGACGTAAACTTGTTATTTATAGATATAGAATCCATAGCTCTTTAGTATAGTTAATGATATTCTCTTATAGGCATTATCCTAAATTAGAAATTGGAGCACTCAACCATTTGAATACATATGTGTAACTTAATGGTATAATTGGGAAATTAAGTTTTCTAATGTTGAGATAATGGAGCATAAGATGAATATAATTGGGAAAATAAAACAAAATTTATCCTTAAGCTGATAATTAATATCCTATAAGGATGTTACATGTTATGATATGTCATGAAAGATAAACTTATTAGAGTTTCATAATTTATATATAATTTAAGAGTGCAGCTCTAAGCTTTTAGTGAAATAGCTTTAGAGTTGATAATTATAAAATATACGTGTCGAGATATGTTATTTTATAATTATAGAAGTTTGATCTATACATGTCTATTAGGTCCCCTTTGTTAACTCTTAATATTTCTTGTAATGATAGGGCGTGTTTTTCTAACAGAATGCTAATTTATGTTACTTATTAGATTGGCTAAAATTTGATTGATTGAATTTAATAGTTCATGTTAGTTTATTGGTTGAATTAATTCAAAATAAACATATTGAATTATTTGAATAGATTTTATTTACATGGGATTATCTGTATATGAGGAATACTTGGGTCAAATAAAGTAGTAATTATTCAATCGGTTTACATTGGGTCAATTGGATAACTCTCAGGAGTTGAAAAACACGTGACAAGGATCTGCCACGACCAGGCAGTCGATCGCCCCTGCCAGGTTGGTGATCCATACACATTTTTGTATCGAAAAATTGATCCAAACTCAAATTTTAAAGCCTAATTTGATAAGGACTAGTCGATCTATATAAAGTACCAAAAATAGTCAATAACTTATGATGGATGTAATCTTTCCGTCCAACATTCGGTCGAGGTGATTTTGGTCTCTATGATCTCATATTGAAGAGATGAACAAAAACCTACCAGTTTTGTCTATCAATTCTCGCCGGAGCTAGAAAAACCGGCTACCACTGCCATAGTCTGTTCATTGCCTTCCTTGCTACCATTTTTGACATCTCTAGTGTCCTTACATTCAGAATAATATGAGGAGTGGAGCCAACCCCTCAATTTCACCAATCTGCGATGTCGTGGCAAATATCTATGGAGGCTACTGTCGTCTGCTGTGGGAAGGTGCCGACCCCATCCTTTTCCAGTGCCACTGTGGCGCTTTTGTGGTAACAAAACGATCATAAGTGTAATAATAACCCACCCATTAATTTTATTGATCCATTGTCGAAAACTTAAATTTTGAAGAGTTAGATTTTTTCGAGAATCCCAAGCGCAATATATAAAGCTAAAATAAATAAATAAAAAAAATTGGTGTGCTAAAAAAAGAGTCATACCTAAAAGAATTGATCTTTTTAACTGTACGATTTAAATCATAAGACTTGTATAAATGGAGCAAAATCAAGTACTTTCCACCATATAGATTGTCTTTTTTCTTTCAGTGCCAAAAATTGAGAATAAAATAGCTTGTAATTAGGTATAGAATCATGTGTGGCAGGCTGTGTTTTACTTTGGTACTCCATTATACTTTAGTGTTGATTTAAATCTAAAGGTTCCACTTAACCCTTGGATCAATAAATCATACTCCAGAGGTGTAGCACAAATGGTAATCCACCATGGGCGCTTCTCATTTTGTACAGTAGTCATTTTAGCCGCTTTCTCCCTCCACCCACGTTGCAAATGATAGACTGGCAGCTGTTATCCTGACCCAAAGAGAGAGAGAGAGAACATGTCTTACGCTTTATTGCCTAATCTCATGTGTTTCCCAATCTAGAAGTATTATCCCAGATGCATATATTTTTAAATAACTCAGAATTCTTCCTTCCTTCCTTCCTTCCTTCCTTCCTTTCTTTCTTCTTCTTATGTTGAGGAAAATTAAAACGGGAAGGTAAAAAGAGGAACCATTTTCGATTGAAGCTCTGAACACTTTGCATCATTACGGAAATGACCAATTACACGCTATTAACTGGACTGAAAAATGCAAAAAGACCAGTGGTTTACCATTTACAAAAAGAAAAAAACTGTACACTGAAATGGCCTTTCTGCAGCTTCATTGAAGAATGGAGGAAGCGGGAGGTGGATCTTTCCTCTTTCCAGCTTCTAGGAAATCGGAAGCGAATTCTTCATCGTTTTTTCCCAGCATTTCTTTCAAACTACATTCGATACTCCTTTGTTTAAGAACCCAGAATCTTGGTTTTATCTTCTTTTCCAAGGAATAGCTCAAGAATCTCGGATACTCTACCACATCCCTTACTGGCTTCTCCATCGTGTTCACGAGGAAATCTAGCTTTGGTCTCAGAACCTCGTCGATGCTGTACCCAAGCAAAGGTGAAAATCTACGAACCATGAATGCGACATCCTTCTCTGACAGCCCCAAGTTCATCAAGTACCTCATCCTACATACCAAATTTTCCAGATTAGCTCAAAAATTAATAGAGAGAATTATAATGTAATCTAGACTAGTGTACGAGTCGACATAATCCTTCCTCCCAAAAGTTACAATTGATGGAAAAGGCGCAATCGAACCCTTTGAACACCACCTAAGAGCAAACTCAAGATCCACCTCAAGTGCTATCCAATTAGGCCCATACTTTGAATGGTCCCTTACGAATCCATGACACACACCTAATGGATGGGCTCAAGCACTTCTTCAAGGCCCAAGCCATGTAAGCCCACCCCCAAGTTCAACAATGCTCCTGATTTATGGACCATCCACAGCAACTTTTACACAATAAGATGCACCCAAGGATGAAAATATTGATATTAATGAAAATATCGACACCTAAATTTTACGAAAATATTGATGAAAATATCAATATCGGCGTAAAATACAAAAAGTTATCTTAAACCACTTTATTCTTAAATAAAACTTTAAGAAGCTCTAAAATTGTTCGTAATGCATAGTTTAAATGAACTTTTCAACCAAATTATTAAGTGATGAATATAAATAATAAAAAATAATCATAATATGATTAGTATAGGATCTCAAATTGAGCAAATTAGTTAAAAGTCAATTAATACGAGTACTTTATATTTATAGTTTCATATAAGATAAGAAAATATCAATATCAAAAATAGCTTATAGGATCAAAGGATTTGAAATACCTTCTTGGTTCAAACAATATTAAAAACAAAACATAGAGTTTGAATAGTTATAGAAAAATTAGAGGATTATTATGATTATTAGCGACTCTAAGATTGGAGTTGATATTTTGAATCACATGTCCCAATGAGCAAAATAAATTAAAAATTAATATTATAGCATTGAAAAGTATATTAACAAAAAACTATATTAAAAAATGAATAAAAATAACTTGAGTTTTATATTCAAAGTAATTTAAAAAATTACATATACAATTTGGATATATTGAAAATTTTTTACTGATTTTTCCATGAAAATTTCCGTAAAATTTTCGGGTATTTTGTTATTTTACACTACAATTTTCACAGAAACAAATATTTCCATCAAAATATCGATATTCGTAGAAATTTCTATGAAAATTTTTGAATATTCTGCGAAAAGGATATAACACTTCTATTTCTATATCGATGCTCCGAAAATACGAAAATATCGATGAAAATATCGATTTTTCAATCTTTGGGTGCACACACTATTGATTCAAAAATCATCATAGAGGATACTATACTCATTAATGGACGACTTGATTGCAATTAAAAGAACTTCTTACGAAATTTGATAAGAGATTTGGGAAAAAAATCAGGGTCCTGTATTCTATGTTATGTTCATAATTTTGAACAGATTTAATCTTATTTTATGTTACATGAAGCTGAATGAGATAGCCACAAGCAGATCATGCAAATTTCAACGACTGACTTTTGTGAAGTTGTCCAAAAATAATTGTTTTACTAGCAGTCATTTTTCACAAGAATGACGATGTAAATAAATTAAGCAGATGTTAAAGGCAGAGAGCATTACCGCGGAAGTATAGTTCTTTCAGTGTCAGATACCAGTAACTCAGGATATTTTTTAATGACCCGAGGAAAGTGAACTTCAGAAACACCAACAGCAGAAAGAAATTTAAGCTTCCTCCTAAGAGTTCTTTCAACACTGGTAGCAAATATTTCTGGACAGCGGCGAAGAATACTTCCAATTTGTTCTCTTTCAAATCCTAGTTCTTCCAAAAGTAAAACCACCTGCATAAAGAAACACCAAAACTTGACAATACACTCAAACAGGGCCAGGAAAACACCAATATGGTCAATAGCCTGACATGAAGACAAAGCTCATAGAACAAAAGAGGAGGAAAAATGAAAATAAATTTTCTTAAATAAAGAAAGCTAATAAATATCGCCAACTTTGAGGTCAGTGCCAATTCAGACCGAAAATATAGTCGTAAAAATCTTGTTTGACCTTGAACTTGTAGAAGGTAAGGACATGAGAAGTAAATTCTGTAAGGTAACAAGATTTTTGTAAAACTTGAAGTGATTAGAGGAAGAAAATAGCAAAAGTGACAATCAGTAATATCTCTCTGTACGGTTCCAAAAAAAAAAACAAAAGAACACTCCCTAAATTATAAAAAAAAAAGATGTGGTTAGTCGAGAGCTTTGTTGTGTTTCAAGGAACTCGGAATACCAAAAACAAATAAATAAATAAATGCAGATGCATTAAACAGGTAGATCAGTAAAGCCCATGTTGCACTCGTGGCCATATAGTTATAGTTAGAAATAAATGATGATAATTATGCTATCCTTGGCCCACTTCCTAACAGCTTACAATTTTAAAAGAAACAGAGAGATTATATTTGTCTTTTCAGGAGAAAGCAGATTTCGTTCGGTTACAAGTTTGTTTATTTGTGGATACTGCATGGCAGTCCGCCAATGTTAAGCGCCAAAGCCAATAGCAGATTGTGATTACAAGACAGCAACGTCACATGACTCAAGTCCTCCCCATGTATTAATGTTCTTTCTTTCCTATTTTGTCATTGAAGGCTCCTGGATTTTTTAATTAATCATAACAAAAATCTAAAGCATGAAAGGGAAAGCCTTAATTAGCATTGTTTATTGCACTCAAAGTATTTAGGCGCTCAGAACAGGCTTTCAATAAGAGAAATATGACAACTTACTGCGTTTAAATTGGACAAAGTGATGAAAGCCCGCCCACAAATCTAAAGTTAGAAACCACGAAAAAATATTAAACAAGAAATGAGATATACTCACCTCAACAAATTCTTGTCGTTTCCGTAGCAATATCTGAGGGCTTTTACTGATAACCTGGCCCAGTTTCTTATCCTTAACGCCAAACTTTCCAATCTCCTCAACCATCAACTTTATCTTGCTAGTTGAACAACCCAATAAATGAGGCCACCTTCTGATTGCACGATCAACACCAACTTTCGGCACCTAGCAAGAAGAGTCACTTTTCTTATCTCAAAACTTGATCAAATTAGTTTACAAGCATTCATTCAAATTGATCTACCATTCATGTCCTATAGACAAAGCATGAAGCTGCATTGTGAGGAGCTTATTTTAGTACCAACGGCTAAAACTTGAAAGGAGATTCACTGAGCAAAACTAACACTTGGACGTGGGTGGACAATAGGCCTCGAGTAGTTTGTTTGGTTAACTAGCTTGCGTAATAGAGTATGGGTCTGTCATAATGGTTGTTAGACGGTTTTCTCAGAGTAGTTGTTTTCGTTAGCTGGTTGTAAAGGGAGCATAAATCAGGGGAAAATTAGTTAAAATCTCGAGCAATTAGTGGGAACTTGTTAGGCTTTCGAAACCCTATTAAGGCTTTTAATCAATTCTTCTCAGATTCAATACAAGAAATTCTTTCTTTCAATTCTTCTTCTATTTCTCAACTGTGACCTCTCAGAAAACTTGGGTTCTTATCAAAGGTCTCAGAAAACGAACTCGAACTTGGTCAACATATGAATTATGAAGCTTCTCCAAATGTAATAATTAGCACCAGCTACCATTTCATTTTCATTTCAAATTCACTAGACCATACAAAAAGTGTGCTCAGAGGTAAATGAAAAATGAAGAAACATTACTTTGATTTCCTAATAACATGTAATGTCAAACTCAGACATTTGTGCTGGAACTAATTTGTGACTTGATTAGCAATGCACACTGATGCATAAGTTACGAAGCTCAACGCATAAGCCAAGTAATATTCCTTTCATTATAAAAATAATCACACAAGAAATAGGATGAGAGCACATCAAAAAACAGAAGAAAAGAAGAAAAGGAAAAAAAGAAAACACACAACACCAACAGTTATTAGCTAAATAAAAGAAGTACAAGAACCCAACACAACTTTCTAGAAAAGGTGGTAAGGTTGGACAGCATACCTTTTCTGTGTCGAAGAAATGTAATATGTCCTTGTAGTTCTCTTGAATACTTGCGGATAGAGCCCACGGATATTTTATAAGCAGTCTGCCAGCATCCTTTTCCTCCACGCTAAGCTGAAAAATCCATGAAAATTTCCCAAAGTTATGACAGTAAGATCAGGAATGCAGTTTGGTCCATGCAGCATACAAAAGAGAAAGCAATGGACAGGAAAACAGTAAACAAACCTTATGCAGGACCAAATAGAGGAAAACAGAAAGAGAATAAGAGAAGAATATAAGAATCAAGAGAGAAAATAATCTTAGTAACCCATTTATATCATCCCTTAGTATATATGTTTGCCATCACCTAGCCTACTTATATGTAGGCAATAAAAAACAACATTAAAGCAAAAATTAAAAAAAAAAAAAAAGAAAAAAACTTAGAAAACTATGCAACTATAGAATAATGAACCTAATCTAGGGCTGAATCCAAGTATTAGCTAGTCCTATATCTGCGTATTTTTTTTTACACCCCGGTATTAAAAATGGAATTATTTTAAAATTTGAGGATTTGAAACTTGCTACTGATGCCCGTGAGAATAGTGGAGAAATGATCAATGGTAATTTTATCATGGCCTGCATTCATTCTAAACCTGGCTTGCTGATTCATAAAGGAAATTGAATGCCAAAACTCATGGACAGCAATTTAATGTCCTTATTCAATTATTGAGATTGAAGATGCTTTTGCACTTCAGATTGTTGCTTCATTATGGCTGTCAGCATCATTTGCAGTTAAAATTTGAAAAGTCAGATTTTTGGAAGCTATAGAGAATAATCTAGTAGGAGATAACAGAAAACTATGTTTAACTGGGAATCAAGGATTGTTCTATCGATCATTGTTTTTTTTTTTTTTTTAATGTTTGTAAATATATAAATATATATATATATATGTGCTATCACTTATCAAGAACAAGCTCATATCTTTTAGATTTTTTATTGTATATCAGCTTCTTAAATTTCTAGTTGGAAGATTTTTGAAAGCTATAGAGAATAATCTAGTAGGAGATAACAGAAAACTATGTTTAACTGGGAATCAAGGATTGTTCTATCGATCTTTTTTTTTTTTTTTTTGTATGTTTGTATATATATCTATGCGTGTGTGTGCGTGTGTGTGTTATCACTTATCAAGATTAAGCTCATATCTTTTAGACTATTTATTGTACATCAGCTTCTTAAATTTCTAGTTGAATTAGGATTGCCCACCCAAGGATAGGCTTGACTATGTTAAATTTCAACCAATTAATTGAGGAACTAAACATTTTTATTCCAACTATTCCCTCTCTTAGATTCTATTTCTCCCACAAATTCCTTCCATTTTCTCTTCCATCTTCTAATCTCTTTAGTCCTTCATCAATGCGGTACCGTGGCACTTGTTCAAAGGAAAACAAAAAGGTGCTTCTTAGGTAACTTCATCACTTTGAAGTCTGATCAATTTCATAATAAAATTCAAGCTAAGAACAACAGTAGAAACGATTTAGCACCGATACCAAATGATGCAGGGACAAAAAGAGTAAAAGAGAGATGCAGAAGAAGATCAGAAGAAACAAGAGAGAGAATGGGCACAGCAATAGGATCGCTTTATTGAGCGGAGTATGAATGTTTGACATGAAAGTCAACTAGAATCTTTCATTTGGATAATCATAAGCCTATATTTACGAGAAAATTAAAATATAATTAACTCATGCATTTGATCCTATCATAAAATGTAATCTTTCTTGACCCCCATAAAATCTTTAAAAAATAAAAATAAAAAACGGGAGATGTAAGATACAGAAGAGATATAAATTTGTCATGTTGAACGGTTTTTTTAGGAGCAAGTAAGAAGTAGTTTTAATAATTAAAAAAAAAAGGGAACTGAAGCTGGTTTTGCTACTACTATCAAGAGCTTATTAAACAGTACTTGTGCAAACTCAGAAAAAAGAGTTAAGACCAACATAAAGGCCAGTTTATATATTTTCATCAGCACAGCAAGTACTTGCAGGATTATCAAAAGCTGAATAAAATACATAATTATTGCTATTTAATCTATAGATTAAGATTAATAAATAGTAGTGAAAATCATTACCTCCTTGTAAACCCGCATTCTTTTTTTAATTACGTCAATTTTGTAAAACATAATAGGTGGAAACGATAGAAGTATGTTTCTCACACATCCTTTAGAGATTCCAATATCTTCAAGAAATTCCACAATGGTGTTCATTTGAGACTCTAGTGGTAACAAAAGAAGGCGAGGAAAGGATTCCACTAGATAACGGAAAGAGATATCTTTGGAACCCAACATGTCCAAACCTCCACGCCTGGCTTCGATCTGCCAAAAAGTTAAACAATTCAATTGAAAGTATGATAAACTCACCCAGACGCATGCACACGAAATCAACCATGCAAGTCTATTAACAACAACAACAAGAACAAAAGAAAGTAAAAGAAAAGAAAAACATAAAAGAAATTTGCAAACTCCTCAAGCAGATTCATCACAGTAAATAGTAAAATATCGGACCTTTTCAAAAAATGACAAAGTTTGTTGCAAATCTTCATCTACTGGAATTGACAAGTGTGTCATCATACGACGAGCATTTTTTCCGACATTTCCTCCATCATTACTGCCAGAAAAGAATATTTCCTTCATATACTTGACCTATAAGCCAAATGCATGATAAGCAACAGTTTTTCACTAGATAAAAATTATTAATCTGCTTCTGTATAGGATTAGAGACAGAACCAGTATTTTATATTCATTCCTTCATCATTTAATATGACGGCAAAACTCAAGGTTGTTGATCAGCGTGGCGAGAGAATAAAAGAATATGGACAGGGCCATACATTATCCACAATTTTCATACCTAAATGATTATTAATTGAAAGATATCAGCAACTTCAAATATATATGGCAATAAATCGAAAAATTCAAGGCCTGTATCTTAAGGCCCCTTCGACTTATTTGCATCATATCTCCTAGATTATTTACTTTCTAGTTCCTCTAGCAGGCTGAATATAAAATAAAGAAAACACAATTATTCGTGACAAAGAAAACTTACAATATATAAGGTAAATCCATATCTCTTGTTCAGTATACACAACCAAACAAACATTCCATTTTATGTCTAACAAAAAAATAGACACGCATTTCCGTTAACACACAACATATAGCCTCCTATACCCTACAGATTGTATACATGGTTAAGAAAGTATAACAAGTAAAAAAGAAGCCCCATTTACTATTACATTTTTACTCCACAAAACTCAATTGAGATATATTCTCATCAAAAGATTTTCCCATAGAATGTTAACGGAAAAATAATTTAAGCTATAGTAAATTCTTTTGGCCACATTTGATATATGATTATCTAATCCCAACAAAATTAAACTTAACTACAAGAGAATTTCGTATCAAATGGCAACAAAGATAATGGTCGTACATTTACATTAATATCCAACAAATAATCTATTATAACCTAGAAGACGTACACAGGATTATAAAAGAGTGGAAGAACAAAGCCTCATTTTCCATTAGATTATTATCAATCACTTTTCAATTTTCATTACACGAATTTACCATAGAAAAAGGCATCATCTCTAATATGTACCACTAAAGAATGTAATGTAGAGAAACAACCAACCAACATAACAACCATAAATTTTCAGTAGAAGAGAATTTCCCATAGAATCTCAACAAAGAAATAGACATACATTTCCACTAAGTCTAACATACAAATTGAAATTTTTTATAGCCTACAAGAAACTAAATTCTACAGCACATTTATTATTAACGTTCGAATTTACCATGGAATGTCCACAAACGAAACAACCTCTAATATGTACCAATTTAAACACACATCAATTTACACCAGAAATAGCCACCAACATCTGCCAATTCAAAAAACCATTAAATTTTACCTTAGATGTTACAATATCAACAAAGAAACCAAAAAAAAAAAAAGAAGTTGGGTTTGCTCCTGACCTTGGCAATGAGAGCCGGGAGGGTCTCAGAGGAGAGATATCTGGCGACATTCATGGCGGAGGCGAGACTCAACCCAACAAAGCTCTCCAAGAAGGCAACCTTGCCATTATCACCTTTCTCCTTGGCCATACAAATAACCTTCTCCTTAAACCCCGCCGCCGCCGCCGCGGCCATTTCTCTCTCGCTCTTCTTCCATGAGCTCCACAGCTCCAGCTCCAGCTCCTCCAAGTCTTTAACACCCTCCACCAACATCCCCAGGTACCGAGGCGAGTTCTCAGATATGGCGGCGGAGTCCTCCTCGGAGACTCCGAATTCGCGGAGAACTTCGAAAAGGGCTTCCTGGGCTTGCTCCAATTCCGGAGATTGGTCGTCCGGAGAGGGAGAGGACGCAGGTGCAGGGATGGTGGGTGGGGAGGCGAGCAGACGATAGTGGTGGAGTTTGCGGTGGTGGGTTTGGATTTGGTGGAGTTTGGTGACAGAGAAAGAGAAGTTGGGGAAGAGAGAAGGTGAGATTGCTGGGGAGGATAAAGGAGTGGTGAGATTAGTTGTTGGCAAAGGGAAAAACTTGGAGGACATTGTTGAAGACGATGATGATGTTATTGCTGATGTTACATTCATTAATAGATACCATGCACTACAAGTACATTTGTAGCTCGGTCATCTCTCTCTCTCTCGACAACTCTATCAAAGCGTATCCTAAAACCCTCAAGAGGTTTTCTAAACCCTTGTTTAAGCTGGTGGAGGAAACAAAAAGGAAAGTTTGGGAAGCTCAGCAGAAAACGACAATACGTAACAAACTGTGGTCCTTATATGTTTGCTAAGGAAAACGATATGTCGTATTATCAAATTCAAAGTGGTGAGGATAATTAGAGGGCGTTTGTTTTTTGATTTTGTAGGAGAAAAGATTCCAACATATTTTCCAAAGGACCTATTAATGAGGATTTGTTGCTCCTATTTCATAGTCCTCCAAGATGCTAGAATAAAAAGGCATGATATTGAATTTTGAGAAAACTATATAAAATGCTCTTAAAACATATAATTTATTAATCGCCTTCTACTTTTTGACTTTTTAAAGCTACCTTTTTATTGTTTATTTTCTTTTTGATTTGAAATTTTTGTCTCTAGTTCAAAAATCAAATAGAAACCTAATATGATATTTGTTTTGTTTCTCTCTTTCCTCTGTTTACGCCTTTCTCTCCTCTCGAAAGTTTTTTTTGTCCTCCTCTCTCTCTCCGCCCATCGTTGCCTTCTCTATAACCTCCTCCGGTCTCTCTTTAACCGCCTGATCTACCTCTGTCTCTAACCCCTTGGATCTCCACTTGCTCTCACTATTCTTTATTTTCCCTAGAGAAGATCCAGAACCTTGATCGTGGACTCGATCGTCAGTGGAACTCCCAAACTAATTCCAAATGAAATCATTGGCGGAATCTCCATCACGACCCTGGTCGTCGTCTCTATTGTTTTGATTGTCGCTCCACCATTTATCGGACAAGAGAGCGACAAAGTACTTGCAGTGATGGAGGATGTGGGAGTGAAGGTAGATGATGACCTTAGAGTCCATGGCTGTTGATGACAATTTGAGATCCAATGATGAGTCCAACGACAATGGCTTAATGAAGAGGTGGAGAATAATGTTTGTCAATGAGGAGTCGATAAAGGCGGTTTTAGCAGCGGCAGTGATAGAAGAAGGATTCAAAGAGGGGGATTAGCAAGTCACTACAACAAACATGGTTATTAGCAACTACAAAATATCATCACAAAAACCCAAAAATCATCGCAAATATGTCATTGTGAATAGTTGGTTGCAAAAAATTATTTGCAACAACTTTGTGTCATCGTAATTGTATTAGCGACTATAGTAGTCGCAAAAACATCGTTGCAATTAAGTCGTTGCTTGTTTCGTTGGGCTGAGGTGGATTAGAATTTTTGTGAGGATAGTTTTAAAAATTGTCATCACAAATGCATTCACGTATGTTGATGTGGCTTATGTTTTAGCAATGACATTGTTCAAAATGTCATCATTAATAATTTTAGGTTTTCTCTTTTTGCAATGACTCCTTTTTTAAATATTTATAATATTATAATAAATTTATTTTTAATAATTTTTATTAAATGTTTAATTTGTTATTTTTATCAACAGTTAACTTTATTGTTTTTATTAATAGATTTTACTACAATATATTTAAATTATAATTGTGAAAATTAATTAATATTAAAAAATAAAAATGATAAAAAATTATTTCATTAATAGAATAAAACCAAATGTAATGTGTAAAAATATTAGACAGAGTAGATAAATTAAAACAAAATGCAATCTAATTCCCTAAATTTGTAGCATCACTAGCGTCATCATCGTTGTCATCAGCAACGTTTGGAAGAGGTGAAAGACCTGGAGGTACATATGGTTGAGGACAAGTCAATGATAGGAATCCAACTCATCTAACAAAGGCTCGAGTGAAATTAAATTACAGACATGTAAATTACAATACTAACCCATCTAAAAGGGACAATTCAAGCACCTGTTACTACGTATCGATCCTCGAACGGAACTTAAGTTCCTTTATGCATGTACGTGCAAAATAAAAACATAAAGTCGTACCCACGTACGATGTTTTTATGACTATCAAGTTACTCGTATATTAAACCATATTAGAAAAAAGTCACAATTTTTTTAAAATTTTATGAAATCGTATCAAATTAATTGACAAATTTTTATATACAATAATATAATAATTATTTTTAATAACAATATTATAATTTTTAAACTATACCATTGCATATTAATTATGTTCATTACTTTATAATAACACATAATTCTAATTTAGATTTATTTTTTTCATACTATTTACCTCTTAATCAAAACAATAAATTATTTTATTTTATTTTATATTTGTTAATTAATTTTATTAAAATTAATTCCTTTTCTATTCATATATTTGTTAATTAGATTTTTTTTAAAGCAATTCTAAAACAATAATTTTTTTCATTTTTATTTTATTACTATTTTAATTTTTTTAAATCAAATAATATCGTTTATTTGTTCATTAACTAATTAATTAAGTTATTTCTTTTAATAACTACAAGATTTTACATATTTTTTATTTCAATTTCTTTATTACTATCATGCATTTTATTAACAAAATTCTCAACATAAACAACTAACTTAAACATAACTTAATTCACTCACAAAACAACTTAGACATAACAAAGATTATAACAAAAAATTTGATCAAAAAAAGGTTCATCAACAACAACTTTATATCAACAAAACTTTATATCAACCATACTTATTCTGTAAACAAATCTGTTGCCTGGTTATTTTGTCGACCTGTTGAGGGTGAGAGATGAAACTTTTCTCGAACCTATTTGTAATTTTACAAAGCTCTCCTCATCTTATTAGTCAATGTGGATTATTTTTTTTTAACTCCTTTCAAATGAAAAATCATGGATGAGAGAGATGTACATATTGTAATGATTTAGAGCTTAAACGTAAACTAATGATTCTCTATAGAGTTCGTGTGCTACATCCTACATGTACTTAAAATATCTTTAAAAACTTTATCTTTTGAGGTATTAAATTTGAAAACTTCATCATTGTATGTTTTAAATTTGAAAACTACATCTGTCACGCCCCGGAGTATGGGAGGTGACGTGGTGGTTTAATTAAGTTGATTAAATAAAGGTTTAGTTGAAAATAGTGTTTTAGAATTGAATTTATAAGTAAATTTGAAGAAATTTTAAAATCGTTTGAATAGAATAATTTAAGGAATTAAAATAAACCATTATAATAATTAAACAAATAAAAGAACATTAAAATATTTAAATGTGAGGTGGAACGAGTATGGGTCCAACTGGCCCACATATTGTGCACACACATGTAGTACTGACAATATTACAACACAACCACAGTCCATGAAAAGAAAGGTTAAGAGTTTACATGCCTTACTTGCTACAGTATAACCTACCCAAATCTTCTACTGATTGTAAGTCCGGTCAGCGGACTCTTCTCCGATCCTAAGCTGTTGTCCACCTATGGGTAAGATTTTAAAACAGATAAAAATGTGAGCGAAAGGCTCAGTAAGACTATATTTTAAAATAAATAAACAGATAAATATTCAAATAAAACTTTTTAATAAATAAATAATTAAATAAATCAAATAAATATTTTCATTTACTAAAATCCCATTAAAAACAGTTTGTCAAGAGTACCTTTTTTATTCTCTCGGGCAAACCAAATACTCACCACCGAAGTGGCCCAGCTGGGTTTCGGGACCTGCCCCTAAGGTCGTTCATTACACGACCCGATCTCTGATATGACATCATGCCCCAAAATATATATACATATATATATCTTTTCATGATTATTAAAATCTCTTTCTACCAAACATAATCATTTACATTCATTATGAAGTTTATTATGAACATTTCTCAAATAACCACTTGTAAAGTTATTTAAACAAAATTATTTCCCAATTAGTCATCGAAAACATTTGACAAAAATCCATTTTTGGCTTAAATCATTTTGAAATAGGGCTACCAAAGAAAAATAGTAGAAGTCCTACCTCGATATCCGTGTCGATGTCCCATACCATAATCCCAGTCTGCTATACGTTAGCTCCATGAATCCACGCACAAATCCTAAATGCATAATAACTTAGTTCATTAGTATCTAACCCGAAATATCCTATGGTACTAAATCATCTCATGGTGTCCTAGTGTGCCTTTTAGGTTTATTAAATCATTTTATAAAGTTGAAATTTCAATCGAGGTTCAAAACAGTGAAAACGGGTGAAAAATCATAAAATTACACCATGCCTGGTCGGCCTGTCGGTTGTCCTGGTTTGGCCTGCCGAACTGCACAGTTTGGCTTGCCGGAAGAGCAGGTTCGGTCGGTCGAACATCTCCAGGTTCGGCTTGCCGGTCAGATGAATCCGGCCTGCCGAACTGGAAAAATTTTAGAATTTTTCACGCACGGGTTCTTGGCATCCCGAATCCAAATTCTCAATTTCAACCTGTTTTCTCAATTCTCAGGCATGGGTAATCATCATAAACAATAGAAAATCATAGTAGAGCACTTTTTAATGGATTAAAACAAGTTTTAAACAAGATTTTCACAAAAATCTGAAAATAGAAAAAATAGAGAAAAAATGAAAAATCTTGATTTCAATCCATTTTTGATGAAATGAAGTTTGCATTCTAGTTAATCTAAGTTCATCTAATTTAGATTGAAGCTTTTCTAGGCTTAGAAACTCTTAGATTTCAAAATGCAAGAAAATTTGAAAAATAAAAAAACTTTTGAATTTTAAAAACTAACCTTGAATCGAAGCTTGAAAACGATGTTTTTGTTATTGAATCTCTTTCCTGAGCCTTCAATCTTCTAACCCGAAGCTTAGATCTGAATTTTGTTTCAAAATTTAGAGAGAGAAAACGAGGGGCGAAGAGAGAACCGAGAGAGAGAGACGAGAGAGGTGAGCGAGAGAGAGGAGAGAGAAAATGAGAGTGAGAGAGAGAGAGGGAAAATAAATAGAGGGAAAGAAAAAGTAGTTGCACAAGACTATGTGCAACAGTACACTGTTTTCAAATCAAATTGTTTCATTAAAAATTAAATTAACAATTAAAACAATTTAGAATAATTAAAAATCATTAAAAGAGTAAAATAACATAAATTTTCTTAATTTTCACAAAATAATCAAATTAAATTTAAAATATTTATTATGGTACACTAACCCATCATTTAACACTCTAATTATATTTAATTAACTTTGAGGTGTTACAACATCATTGTATGTATTTGAAACGTCTTAAAACAGTTTATCTTCTGAAGTATTAATTTTGAAAGCTACATTCATTATATTTCTATGTACTTATTAACCTTTATGTCATATTCATCAGATATTGGCTGCTTCTATGTATCTACATATAATTTTTTTTTTTTTTTATGTATATAAAGCTCTTGATATTTTTATGTTTAGATGTCAACTTTTGACTGCAATCATCATCATCATCATCATACACGTAACTCATGCATGAATCTTGGTGAAAAATAGGTAACCCGTACATAAATCTTGGTGAAAAATTAGATACACAAATTCAAAAAATATGCATACTAATTTTTAAAGTTTAAAAGACAAAATGACATCATTACCAAAATACAGGGGAGAAATATAATATAAAGATGTATTTTTGCTCTCATTTGAGTATTTTTCCTAACTTTTAAAGTTTACAAAATGCATATCAATTTTTAAAGTTCAAAGCACAAGATAACACAGTTACCAAAGTCTGAAGGTTAAAAGTAAAAATCAATCCTTAAGCTAGACATGAAGGTTAGATATAATGAAATCAAAAGCTGACTACATAGTTTTTTCATCTCTACGCTTTAAATGATATATAACCAAACTATTGTCAAACAATAAACAGACCCAAAAATCAAGAGTAATAATCTTTCTTATGTTTTGGTTTCTACGTATCATTGCCAAGGCAAGGCTGATCTGATCAGAGCCGTTGGCCTTTTGTCTTATATAAATATTACAGTTGAAGAGAACGAAAAAAGAAAAAAGAAAAAACTACATATACACACCTCGTGAAATTTAAATTTAAAAGCTTCCACCAACCTTGTCGTTTAACCGAGGCACAGTAAACCTTAAAGCACAACAACTAAGAAATTTAAGATTTTAAGGAAAAGGTTAACAAAATGCATTTTCACCCAAATATATATAACTTGTAGCAAGCTACCACTTGATGCTGCTTACAAGGTTGGGCGCGTGTGGGGAGGGTGTGTAACCAAAATTTAAACCTTGATAGTGATATATTGTTTTAGGGTAAGGATATATTGTTTTAGGGTTTGTATGCTTACGCTCTTGCCGTAGACACTCCAAACACTACTCTTTTGATATAGTGGTTTTTTTTAATCTTCTTCTCTGCTCGTAGTTTTTCTCAGCTATTAGACTATGTAGTTTTTCTCTGCTATTATCTGTATGTATGTTTTTGTTTTCTGTTTCTCTATTATCCATTCTCGTTAATTTTATAACAAGACTAACATGTTACATAAATACGAGTACCTACATATACATAACATTCACCAAACTAGGTTGGACGAGCGACCTTCAAAACATTGACTAAACTAAACTACCTTAAACAACACAACCAACTAAAAAAGAAAGAAAAAGCTTTCCTTGCACAAAAGATTCAAAATGGGTCAAAAACCAAGTTACTTTCACTCTTCAATCAAGCCCAAGTCCCTTCGAAAAGGGGTTTTGTTGAACCAATCTCTCCAAAAGTTCGAACCAAGTCGGAACAAGGCTTCTCCTGATCACACTCTTCTGTCTTGAGATCAAGCCCCAACTCTTCTTCTATGTCATCCGAGGCCGCGATGAGCAAGAACTCGCAGCCTTAGTAGTTTAAGAAATCTGGTGGATCGGCAGCAGTGAACCTCCGATGTCCGAACTGGCCTTGGAGATGGGCGGGGAATGCGGCCCTGCGCTTGTTCCGAAGACCCCGGAACTGAGAATTTCCAGCAGGCTGCTCCGGGTTCTTTATCTGGATCAGAAACGAGCCTTCTCGTTCGATGTTGAGACACTTCTGGGGCTCCTGCTTCTCCTTGTTCTCGGGCGGGAGTTCCAGCTTGTACACCAAATGTGTATGCATTCTCTTTTTCGGATTGTGCCTCAGAATCCGGTACACGCCTTCGCCTAAGGCTCTCGCCGCAGGCTTGTGGCGGCGGCCTCTTGTTGCAGCATCATACTCCTCTATAATTCATTTAAATGAATATTATTGGCTTAATAACAAAAGATATATATATATACACACATGGAGTAAAATATTTCATTTTATCCATTGTTCGTGACATAAAGAAGAATACAAATACTTAATTAAATGACAAAAGAATTGTGGACATTAAGCAAGTGCTAAGGATTGAACATAAACGCAAATGTGAATCATCAATTTGTGCTCTTGATCCATCTTTGATAATTTGTTAAAATCACGAGAGTGTGTGTGTGTGTGTGTGTATAAATTTATTTAAATGAAGCATAATTCAGTGAGAAATCATGGATCTTACAGAGAATTGAGTGTTAACAATTTTAGTGGGCTAAAATATATACCTTCTTTAAGAGCATTCTTGATATCTTCTACGTCGGTGGTAACCAGTTCTACATAGCCCCAATAAGGGAGGCTTTTCTTGGCTGGATCGGGAAGGCTTTTTTTCCCCATCACAATGAACCTCAAAAGAGGTTGCTTCTCTATGTTCACTTCCTAATATTCATGAAATCATCAATGTTAATAATTTTAGTCGATTTCTTGGTGAGAACTCAAAAAGATACCTACGTTAGATCTATAAAACAAATGATTTTAACAGGTTTCGAAACCTACACCACCGGTAGGCCCCACCCAATAATTTCAGTAAAATTACCTGGCTTCCATGACCACCTTCAGTAGTAGAAGAGGCAGTTTGAGGGTCCTTATCCTTCTTCTTTTTGGAACCTTCCTTACCAGAAGAAGGGTCCTGCTTCTCTTCAACAGGCTTTTCACCAGACTCGGGCCTCAGAATTATATACAGCCTTTGCACATCCTCTGGACCATGAGCTTCTTCTCTCTCTACTTTTGGCCTGTAGAAGAAGAATATTTCTCCTCTCTCCTACAAGTTACAACCCCAACATTAGAAAATGAAAACCCAATTCTCATATCTCCTTTCCTTTTGCAAAATTAAAGAAACAAATCATAATAATAGAGGAGAAAATGACCTGAATTTGGACCTCCGGTTCAGGTCTGGTCTTGACTTCTTCGCCTTGTCCCATTGATATTAATATTATGATCTTCTTCTTACTTTTGCGAACTGACACGGAATGTTTTGGTGTCTATTTCTATTAATAGAAAATTTTTTTTTTTCAATGAATCAGCAACTGTAAGAAACCGCCATGGGACACGTTGGTGGTTAACGCGACACAATGTGTGTTGTTGGGATTTTTGGGAAGGACACGTGTACTTAAAAGTACTTGCAAACTTGAAAGATGAATCTAGCGGAATCCAGTATTCTCACCTTTTTTTTTTTGTTCCCCGAAAGATCTATAGTAGATAACAATAAAATTCTCAACGGTGGAGATTGTTTTTAGTCCATTAGATCTTAATTCAATAGTAAAAAAACAAATAAGCTTTTAATAAGTTAAATAAGTTCACATGCACTAAATTTATTTATTTTTTCATTTACACGAGGTTTATTAAAAATAACTAATTTTAACCAAATAAATCGCAACCATTGATTTCTTTATAGCTTTTGATCTCAGCCATTCATTCAAATCAAATACAAACCCTAACCAAATATAAGTTTGAAAACCTTCCCCAATGGCTCCTGTCGATGACGGTGTCGGTGTCGGTGTCAGAGTTCATTCTCGGAGCTAGGAGCTTAGATCGCCGTCTTCCAGCTTGCCTTAATTGTTGAATCGAGCAGTTTAGAGAGGAAGTGCAGAGAAGACAATGAATGAAAGGCTTGTCTTATTGTTGTTACATGGTTCTCTCTCTTACAGAACAAAAGTAGGAGCCTTATTGAAATATATGAAGGCTTACTAAAAGAAAACAAAGCAAAATAAGTTATAACCGACTTATCCCACTTGACAATCCAGCTCAGCAACAATTAATCCATAACTAACTAATTCCATAACTAACTAATTCTAGTTAGGTATAATGGCTATTAGATGTAAAACTCCCCTCAAGATGGACTATGAATGTCTTTAATAGCCATCTTGGATAAGAGTGAAAACATGGAAGTGACTAGCAAAGGCTTGGTAAAGACATATGCTAACTGGTGTTGACTTCGAATGGGCATGAGCTTGATGACTCCAGTAGCAAGTTTATCTCGCACAAAATGGCAATCTATTTCTATATGTTTGGTACGCTCGTGGTGTAATGCCCGCCTAATTTGATGTAACGGATAATGTTATGTTAATGACGATATTATGATATGTTTATGACGATATTAAGTGATATACTCTTGATAAGTGTTATACTCTTGATAAGTGCTGTAATATATGATAAATGGTGCTAACCATTTTATTTTAAGTGTTATGACAGGTGACGCTCGCGTGGAATTGATGTGCTCAATTGTTCATGTCATTAATGTTATGTGTTAATTATATTTTTATGGGCAATTATATGTGTTATGTATGATTTTGAGTGTTAAGGCAGTTCGGCAGGCCGAAATGATGTTCTCTGAACGGCAAGCCGATGGTAT
>CAMOHE010030349.1:0-10540 GCA_946598075.1 Artocarpus hirsutus | reverse complement strand
TTTTCATTGGGCTCCCAAATCTAAAATTTGCTCGATGAGCTCACTTCAACTTTATATTTCTCTAGGGATGTGGATCGGTTGATGAGCTTATTAGACAATGAGCTCTCTGGTGGCGAGGACAACGTGAGGCGCGAAGCTTCTGTCGAGGCAGATCGAAAGTAGGATAGAGGTTGGTGGATTTTGGTTTGAGGCATTGTTATTAACACATCTAACATTTGGTGCCAAAATCCTTTAGGAATTAAATCTGCATACCGATGGTATTCTTATGCTATGGTGGTGCAGTTTTTCAAGGAAAAAATCGTAGAGCGTAGGGTTTTCGTGCCTTTATTTGGGCAACAGTGCGCATCTCTTAGGCTCTACTACTCTTTGGTGACTCTTTTGCTAAGGTTATTTGAACAATGCCTAGGATTTTTTTGTCCTATGTGCTTTGGTTTGTAACAACTATGGTTTTTACTCTGAGCAGTTAAGAGCCACGTGCAATGCACGTTGAAGCAATTTTGTGGTTGAATTTACATGTTAAGGTCTTGATTACTTTGTTATTATGTAAATATTTATAAGGATCATTTTTTATATTGTCTTATACTAAAAAGAAAAATTATAGCAATATTTGGAAAAATATATTAAATGGAACAAGTGAGGAAAATTTAATTGTACGTGAGTTCTCGACAAAAGAAAAAGAGAAAAAAAATTAAGAAGGATACATATCAAAGAAATTATTTTAAGAGGAGTAAAGCAAGAAAAAAAAAATTTCATAAAAGTACACCGTTAAAAGATTAAGCTATATTAGAAAAAATTTGGCAAATTATGAATTTAGGAAAGAAAATGAAGAAGAAAAAAGGAAAAAAAATAAAAAAAGTAATACTATGTTTAGGAAGTGTGTTTAAAATTGATACTTGAACAAAAAATTATAGCATATGAGTGCTTTACATTGTAACTCGTTTTTTCATATCATAGCATGTGAAAGCTTTACTCTGTAGTAACTAAAAATTTTGGCTAGAATTGATTTTATCAAACATCTTTAAAGTAAAAAAATAAAAAAATGAATAAATAAGACAAGACGAGAAAAAGTATTAAAAAAGTATAAAAAGACAAAATAAGTTAACTAAATTTTGAATAGTATTTTAAGGAACCCCACTTTTGATATATACAAATAGATTTGGTGTTGTCTACCTTATTTTCTAGTGCTAGGGGGCCTTTCGGTAGCGGTAGCAATAATCGTGTTCGTGTCGGTATGTTTACAGCACGGTATATTTAGCCCGAACACGAACACGGCACGATTAATAAACGTGCCAGAAATGTAAATACAAACACGACACGGCTATGGCACGTGTAACACGACACGACATGATTAACACGATTATTAAACGTGCCGTGACGGGTTGACACAATAACAACACGCATATGACACGTTTATGACCCAATTAACTAAAAATTAAAAAAAATTAAAAAAAATTAATTTTTTTTTAAAAAAGTCAATAAAGAAAATTAACAAAAACACAATATCTAATTAATACTAACCTACTATAAATATTTCAAATATTTTTATTTTTAAGTTTAAATATGTTATAAATTGGTGGTTGTGTCGAGCTGTGTTAACACATTTACGGCTCGTTTAATTAGACGTGTTTAGCGTGTTAGCACGAATCTAGCCCGTTTATTTTTGTGTTATTCGTGCCAACCTATTTATCGCACAATTAATAAACGTGCGGTCTAAACCCGTTCATCTCGTGTCGTTTTCGTATCGTGTCATCGTGCCGTGTCCGAATTGTCGGCCCTACCTTTCGGTCCGCTAGATTTGTTTCTTAGAAATGTTTTGTGTGATCTTGGTACTATTGGTCTTTCAACTTTGGTAGATTAGATTTTTTTTAATTGATTGTTGAGATCGTTTCTAAAAATCAATATGTGTGCCTGATTGTTTGTCTACCTATTTCGATGCACATCTATTGCTTTTGTGGTTTCCTATAATTTAAGTTCACATGGCTCATTATTGGTGCGTGAATTTTCTTAATTTGAAATATATCTCTTTTTTTGGGGGAAAAATAGCATGATCTTTAGCCAAGTTGTATTATCTTTATATAACAATTTTTTATTTTCATTTAAGGAAAAATAAATTGTATACTTACTTTAAAAATGTTTATATAAATTTTAAAAATTAATTTGAAATGGTATCAAGGTGAGAATAGAAAAATGCGTGAAAAAGAATGGAGGTCAATTTATTTTTGATTTTTTTGTTGAAATAAAAATTTTAAGGTTGAATTTGGGTCAAGATAATAATTTGACTATACTAGATAAGCAAGAATTATAGTTAATGGATATTGTGGAATTGGGGATTGATGGATTAGGTACCATGTCATAATTCTTACACAATACAATATGTTGTAGACTTTAAAAAAAAATATTGACTTTTATGTAAAGAATTTGTACGGGATTCAAACTCGAAATTAACTTCACGAATTTCAACGGGTAATTATTCTCATTTTGTAACCGTTGGTCACCTAAAAAAAGAGGGAGAGATAATTGACTAAAAGAACTAACAGGTGGATAGAATGATCATTCGACCCTTTCTTATCTTTTCAAAGTTGTTCCTCGTACTTTTTCAGTCACTCTTTATGATCGAACATATTGTGTCGAATATGTATTGTTTAGATACATAAAAAAACAACCTCCATTGTTCTTTAAGTGTTTTTGTAAGATAGGCAATTACTTTTTTAAACAGAATGACCAGTTAGTCGTTTCTTGTTTTACTGCAGTAGTTCCTCTAATTTCTTTAGCTGTTCTACTTGTCTTGTTTTCGACAAAGGCATTCCATTGCAAGGGATTCAGACTCAAAGCTTAAATTCGTAAGTGATGGTCGTAAAATTTGTAGATTTTAGAAAAATACTGACTTTCACATAAAGAGTTTGTATAGGATTTGAACTCGAAATTAATTTCATGATTTTTGACAGGTAATATTAATCTCATTGTGTAACCATTGGTGGCTTGGAAAAAAAGAAGAAAAAAAGCGAGCATTAGTTATCTAAAAAACTAACTGGTGGACGAAACGATCATTCAATCGTTCCTCATCTTTTTGACATCGTTCCTCCAACTTTTTCAGTTGTTCTTTATGCTCTCACATATAGTGTTGACTATAAAATATACCGACTTTCATGTAAAGAATTTGTACGGGATTTGGACTCAAAATTTAGGTCTTGATTTTCGACGGGTACTTAATCTCATTGTGTACCATTGGTCCCCTAGAAAAAAGAATCAGAAAAAAAAGAGAGCAAGTAATAGTTATCTAAAAAGACTAACGGGTGGATGGAAGGATCATTTGACCATTCTTCAATTTTTTAAGGTTGTTTCTCTACTTGTTCAGTCATTCTCTAGGATGTCGCATATGATTTCCAATATCTAGGGTTTAGATGCCTGAAGAAACGACCTTCGTTGTTCTTTTAGTGCACTTGTAAAGATAGATAACTACACTTTAAATAAAACAACCAGTTAATCGTTCCTTATTGCGGTCATTCTCCTGATTTCTTCAGTTGTTCTGCTTGTTTTGTTTTTGACAAAACAATTACATTGCATGGGATTTGGACTCGAAGCTTAGATTCGTATGGTCGTAAAAGTTATAGACTTTAGCAAACTACCAATTTCCATGAAAAGAGTTTGTATGGGTTCGGCTCGAAATTAACTTCATAATTTTCGACTACTAATTAATCTTATTGGGTAACCATTGGTCGCTTGGAAGAAAGAAGAAGAAAAAAAAAATAGGGCAAGAGATAGCTATCTAAAAAAACTAACTGTTGGATAGAACGTCATTCGGTCGTTCTTCATCTTTTTGAGATCATGCCTCCTACTTTTTTGGTTGCTCTCGATGCTCATACACGTGGTGTCAAATGTGCAGTGTTTAGATGCATGTAGAAACAACCTCCATTGTTTTTTTAGTTCCTTCATGGTGCTGATTTAAACAGAACAACCAGTAAGTCATTCCTTATTTTACCGCGGTTGTTCTTTTGATTTCTTCAGTTGTTCTATTTGTTTCGTTTTCGACAAAGGCATTCCATTACATGAGATTCGAACTTGAAGCTTAAATTCATAAGCGATGGTCATAAAAGTTGTAAACTTTAAAAAAAATATCAACTTTCATGCGAAGAGTTTGTACAAAATTTGGACTCGAAATTAACTTCATGACTTTTAACGGGTAATTAATCTCATTGTGTAACCATTCGTCACCTAGAAAAAGAAGGAAAAAAGAGCGTGTAATAGTTATCTAAAAAACTAACTGGTGGATGGAACAATCATTCGGCTATTACTCATCTTTTTGAGGTCATTTCTCCTACTTTTTCAATCATTCTCTATGATCTCACATATGAATATTTTGGCCTTCGATGCCTGAAGAAATGACCTTCGTCGTTCTTCCAGTATATTTGTTAAGATAGTCTTGCTTTAAACAGAATGATCAATTAATTGTTCCTTATTTTACCGCTATCGTTCCTCTGATTTCTTTGGTCGTTATATTTATTTATTTATTTTTTGACAAAGGCATTCCATTGCGTCGGATTTAGACGCAAAGCTTAAAATCATAAATGATGGTCATAAAAGTTGTAGGCTTTAAAAAAAAACCGATAATCATGTGACGAGTTTGTCACAAAGACAAAAAAAAAAAAATGAAACAATATATAAACAAAACAAAATATAGGTTTTTTTTTCAAAGTTAAAAAAGATATTAACTTCAGGACTTAAGATGGGTAGTTAGTCCCCTTATGTAGACAAATAGTCGCCTCAAGAAAGAGAAGAAAGAGCGAGTGATAATTATCTAAAAAATAACTCGTAGACGAAACGATCATTTGGTTGTTCCTCATGTTCTTGTGGTCGTTCCCCTACTTTTTCATTCGTTCTCTATGCTGATGCATATGGTGTTAAATATTTAGGGCTTAGATGTCTAAAGAAATGACCTCTATTGTTCTTTTAATGCATTTGTTAAGATAAGAAACCATGCTTTAAATAAAACGACAAAATAGTCGTTTATTATTTTACCACGGTCGTTCTACTTGTTTTATTTTTAACAAAGGTATTTCATCGCATGGGATTCGAACTCAAAGCTTAATTTCATAAATGATGGTTGTAAAAGTTGTAGACTTTAAAAAAAAAATACCGAATTTCATGTAAAAAGTTTGTATGGGCTTTGGATTCAAAATTAATTTTAGGATTTTCGATGGGTAGTTAATCTCATTGTGTAACCATTACTCACCTAAAAAAATGAGTGTTAATTCGGTAAAAAAAAAAAAAAAAAACAAACTAGTAGATGAAATGATTACCTGGTTGTTCCTCATCTCTTCGACATCATTCCTTCCACTTCTTCAGTCGCTTTCTATGCTTGCGCACATGTTGTTGAATATATAGTGTTTAGATGCATGAAGAAATGACTACCATTGTTCTTTTAGAGCATTTGTTAAGATAAGTAACCACGCTTTAGACAGAACGACAAGAAAGTCGTTCCTTATTTTACTGCAGTCATTCTTATGATTTCTTTATCGTTCTACTTGTTGTTTTCGACAAAGGTATTCCATTGTATAGTATGGGACATGAAGGTTAAAGTAGTAAATGATGATTGTAAAAGTTGTAGACTTTAAAAAAAATACAGATTTTCATGTATAGAGTTTGTTACAAAAACAAAAAAAAAAAAAAAAAAAAACAAGAGAGAGTATGTAAATAAAAATAAAGTATAGATTTGTTTGCCAAAGTTAAAAAATGATATTAACTTCAGGACTTTGGATAAGTAATTAACCCCCTATGTAAACAATTAGTCACTTGAAGAAGTAAAAATAAAAGCGAGTAATAATTATCTAAAAGAACTAACTCATGGACGAAACAATTATTCGGCTGTTTCTCATCTTTTCAAGGTCATTCCCATACTTTTTCGGTCATTCTCTATGCTCTCGCATATGGTGTTGAACAGTTAGAGCTCAGATGCATGAAGAAATGACCTCTGTTGTTCTTTTAGTGTGATCGTTTAGATAGGAAACCACGCTTTAAATAGAATGACCAGATAGTCATTGTCATTCCCCTGATTTCTTCTATTGTTCCACATGTTTTGTTTTCAACAAAGGCATTCCATTGCACGGGTTTGCCCTTGAAGCTTAAATTTGTAAGTGATGGTAGTAAAAGTTGCAGACTTCAAAAGAATACTGACTTTTTATGTAAAGAGTTTGTATGGGATTCGGACTCGAAATTAACTTCATGATTTCTGACAAGTAATTCTCGTTGTGTAACTATTGGTCACCTGAAAAAAGTGTTAATTATGGGGAAAAAAAACTAACTAGTGGAAACAACGATTATTTGGCCGTTCCTCATCTTTTTGAGATCATTCCTCCTACATCTTCGTCATTCTTTATGCTCGCACATATAGCGTGGAATATATAGTGTGTAACGCATGAAGTAACAACCATTGTTGTTCTTTTAATGCATCTATTAAGATAAGTAACCATGCTTTAAATAGAATGACGAGAAATCCTTCCTTATTTTAGTACTATGGTCGTTCTACTTGTTTGGATTTCGACAAAGGCATTCTATTGTATAGGATTCAGACATGAAGATTAAATCCTTAAATGATGGTTGTAAAAGTTGTAGACTTTAAAACAAAATATAGATTTTCATGTGAAGGGTTTGTTACAAAAACAAAAAAATATGAAACAATATATAAATAAAATTTAAGTATAGATTTGCTTTTCAAAGTTAAAAATGACATTAACTTTAGGACTTTGAATGGGTAATGAATCCCCTTGTGTAAACAATTGGTCGCCTGAAGAAGAAAAAAAAAGCGCGAGTAATAATTATCCAAAGAAACTAACTCGTGGATGGAACAATCATTCAGTCATTTCTCCTCTTTTCGAGGTCATTCTCTATGTTATCGCATATGTTGTTGAATAGTTAGGGCTCAGATGCATGAAGGAACGACCTTGGTTGTTCTTTTAGTGTATTTATTAAGATAGAAACCCATGCTTTAAATAGAACAACCAAATAGTAGTTCCTTATCTTACTACGGTCATCTACTTGCTTTGTTTTCGACAAGGCATTCCATTGCATGGGTTCGCACTCGAAGCTTAAATTGGTAAGTGATGATTGTAAAAGTCATAGACTTTAAAAGAATATCGACTTTCATGTAAAGAGTTCATATGGGATTTGTTCTCAAAATTAACTTCATGATTCCCGATGGGTAATTAATCTCATTGTGTAACCACTGGTTGTCTGAAAAGAGTGTCAATTATGTAAAAAAAAAAAAACTAACTAGTGGATGTAACGATCATCTAGCCATTCCTCATTTTTTGAAGGTCGTTTCTCCTTCTTTTTCGGTCATTCTCTATGCTACAGATATGGTGTAGAATATATAGTGTTTAGATGTATGAAGAGACAACCTTTGTTGTTCTTTTAGTGTATTTGTTAAGATAAGTAACCAGGCTTTAAAAGAACAACTAGAAAGTCGTTCTTTATTTTACCACGGTCATTCTACTTGTTTTGCTTTTCGACAAAGGCATTTCATTGCACAGGATTTAGACTAGAAGCTTAAATTCATAAGTGATGGTAGTAAAAGTTTTAGACTTTAAAAAAATATGAATTCATGTGTAGAGTTTGTATAGGATTTTGATTCGAAATTAATTTCATGATTTTTGATGGATAATTAATCTCATTGTGTAACCATTCGTTGCCATAAAAGAAAAAAACAAGAGTTTTATTCATGTAAAAAACTAACTACTGAACAGAATGAATATTTAGGATTCAGATGCATGAAAAAAGGCATCCATTGTTATTTCGAGGCTTTTGTTAAAAAATAAAAGAAACAACCACGATCGTTCCCCTATTTCTTTGTCGTTCTACTTCTTTTGCTTTTCACAAACTTATTCCATTTTACGGGATTTCGACTTGAAGCTTAATTTTAGTATGATATTGATCTCGTAAAATTAATGTACTATAAAAATATTAGCTTTCACGAAAATATTTTGTTGGCTAAAAAACATACAAAACATTTTGTAAATAAAAATTGAATATATATTAAATAGTCATTGTTAAAAAGTGAAGCTAACTTTGGGATTTTTTTGGGATAATTCATCTTATTATTTAAAAAAATTGATTGCCAAAAAAACAAAAAACGCATGTTAATTATATAAAAAACTAACCGTTTGATGGAACGACATTCGGCCGTTTCTTATCTTTTTGAGGTCGCTTTCCCTACTTTTTCAGTCGTTCCCCATACTTTGACACATGGTGTTGAATATTTAGCTTTTTGGATGCATGAAAAAAAGCCTCCATTGTTCTTTTGATGCATTTTGTTAAAAAAAAAACTATCGTTTTTTTAATCGTGATCATTCCGCCTATTTCTTCAGTCGTTTTACTTATTTTGCTCTTGACAAATACATTCTATTGTATCGGATTCAAACTCGAAGTTAATTTTTGTACGACGATGGTCTCTAAAATTAATGAACTGTAAAGATATTGGCTTTGTTTTCACGTAAATATTTTTTGAGCCAAAAAAAGGTACAAAACATGGAGTTAACTTTGAGATTTTGGGTAGATAATTTAGTGCATTATGTTAAAAAAAAAAAAAAAATGGTTGCCAGCAAGAAACACGTATTAGTTATGTAAAAACCAACTGTTTAAAGGAACAATAATGCCATTTCTCATCTTTGCGAAATCGTTCCCCCTACTTTTTTGGTCGTTCTCTACGCTTTTGCACATGCTGTCAAATATTTAGGGTTGGGATGCATGAAAAAACGGCCTCCGTTGTTCTTCTGATACATTTTGTTAAAAAAAGAACCAATCGTTTTGTATTTAAAAACCAACTGTTTTGTCTCAATGTTTTGGCGGCCATCCCCCTTGTATTTTCGACCATTTAAATTGTCATCACAAATTAATTCAAATATATAACAATTCGGTGCAAGAAAATACGTGTTAATTATTATTTTTTTAAAAAAAGCTATTTTACTTGAATGACCATTCAATCGTTCTCGATCTTTTTGTGGTCGTCCCAGTCATAATGAGTACAAGGTCTGTTAGTGCACTACAATATTTCCTTGTGAACTCTACAGCAATCAACTGTAAAAGAAATAGTTAGGTTGTGAACCCGGATTTAGAATCTAAAATAAAATAAAAAATAAAAAAAAGACATTGATTGAATGGTCATACAAAAATTACAAGTGCAACATATATATATATATATATATCTATATATATATATGGTCCTCTAATTTAAGATTTCCCATTATTCAATTGAAATCTCTGTAACTGAATTATCTGTACGGTTATTGTTGAAAATCTTCCAAAATTAGAATTCAGATTCTAAGGATTAAACAAGGAAATATTTAGCTGATTGACAGCTATAGAATCAGGATTTATTGGGTTGCAATTTGACAATTCTTCCTTTCCTAGCTTAGTTTTTCTTTCCGTTATTAGATTAGAAAAGTCAACCGCTGTACCACTATATATGTAGCATCTATGTATAATTTTGATTCAGAGAAATAAGAAATATTCAATATTCAATATTCTCTTAAAACTCTCTCAAAACTTTCATGGTATCGGAGCTTTTTTAATCCTAGGGCTAAAACCGTGTCCGTACTGTCGTCAACAACCAACCCGTGTGCCATCCGCTGCTGCGCATCCTTACAGCCACCATCCAGCGCGTACAATCCGTACACGTCCGTACGCTCATCCGTACACACACCTTCTGTACAACCGTACACCCCCCGATCGTACAGTGCCGTCCATACCCCGTCGTGCTCGCCGTTCGTACGACCGTGCCGTCGCTGATCATCAGTCGCCGTCCGTGCAATCGTCCCCGTACAAGTCCGTACAATCTGTACAGTGTCGTCCGTACACCCCCCGTGCAGTTGCCGGTTTTCACAAGTCCGTACCGTGCCGTCCGTACACTCAGTGCAGCCGCCGGTTTACACATCCGTACAGACCGTACACTCACATGGTGAAATTCGGAATGGCCACAGAAAAACTCAATTCCTCCTCCACAACATCTGACGCCACCTCTCATCAAAATTCCACTGTCTCCAATCCTAGTGGAATGTCAGACAGCAGCCAAATCCTCGTTATAGGACACAAACTCAATGGGAACAATTATCTCCAATGGTCCCAATCTGTGATGATGTTCATTTGTGGGAGAGGAAAAGATGATTATCTTACTGGAGAAGTTGCTATTCCAGAGAAAAATGATCCACGGTACAAGACTTGGAAGGCCAACAATCACTTGGTAATGTCATGGTTAATAAATTCCATGAACAATGAGATAGGTGAGAATTTTCTTCTATATGGGACGGCAAAGGAGATTTGGGATGCTGTGAGAGAGACATATTCAAGTTCTGAAAACACCTCAGAATTTTTTGAAATCGAAGCCAAACTACACGATCTCCGACAAGAAGATCTTACTGTCACTCAATATTTCAACACTCTCACCCGCTATTGGCAACATCTCGACATGTTTGAAGTCCATAATTGGAAGTGCCCCGAAGATACAGCTCTATACAGAAAAATTGTAGAGCAGAAACAGACATTTAAATTC
>CAMOHE010030348.1:17796-31502 GCA_946598075.1 Artocarpus hirsutus | reverse complement strand
CACCTTTCTTATTATATCTTTATCTTTGAGTTCCAATAATTCTCTAATAAATAGTTAATTCATAATCTTATTATAAACGAGCGCTTTACTGTCATGTCTCGAATCATCACTCAAGAGAACTATTTTTCTAACTTCCATAAGGAAGGAATGGATTCTATATCTGTATAATATTATTTTCAGCCATTTATTCCATCATATTTATAAGATACAAAGTTATAATCTGTCTTTAAACAAACCTTATCATGCAAGAGAAAAAACACAATAACATAAATAAGAGTATAATAAATATTCAGGAATAAACATGTTATATATATGTTTATCATAGTGATAAATTTGAATGCTGAACGGATGATTATTAGAGATTCAAAATTTATTTGGTGCAGTCCCGTATAATATTATTATATAAAGTACCTCTAATATAATATCTCTATATTAATAGCCTGGATAATACTATTTCATTTTCAATGAGATTAGATAGCTTGTAATATTTAATTAAATATCTCAAACTTTAATTAATTGTTACAAACTACTATCTATAAATTTTATCCTTAAGCATATAATACTTATATGGTAAATTATAGTCGCATTAATAATCATGAAATTTTTTTAAAGTTTATTAAAGTATTCATAATACATAGAAGCGACCAAAATAACTATAAATGTCTCTTTATTTATTTATTTATTAACAATATGTGTAATGTCAATGCTTATAGGGGATTAACCCAAATAGAAGATTCATTAGTATCTACAAGTATGCTAGTTCATGTGCTAGAGGTTTCTCATCTTATGTCATTTTTTTAAATTTGAAGAACATAAAATGTTGCGACTCATAAACTATATCATTGAGTACTTTCAATGTGAGGCTTATTTTTACCTAGTTTTATTTTATTTTATCTTTAAACAAAACGTAAGGGTTAAACGAATCACATGATACATTTTTTGAACTTAAAGGGTGAAGATTTTGAACTCTATATTTTGTGCTTGACTTAGGTGTATAATTACTACTAAGCTATGCTAACAACCATATAAATTACACAACACTAACTAATAGCAATTTTTAGAGGTGTGCTAATGTTATAAATAAAAAACTAAAAAAATCAAAAAATAGTCGATTCGGCTGAAAAACCGACTACTCACAAAGGGAGCAGTTCAATTATTGGAAGCAATTTTTCTATCTATCGAAAATCAAACCAACCAATATTTTCTTTTTAAAAAATATAAATATAAATTATAATAATATATTATTTATTAAAGTATATTTCATTTTAAGCTTAAGACTTTTGACTTTTTTATTAGATTATGAAATTTCTTGCTAATTTACTTGGTTTTTATTGTTTGCCTTATACATTATAGTTCTCAAAATGTTTGATTTTTCAAGTCATCTAATATATTACATTTGTGAAAAAAAATTGGAACTGACTAGGTTAATGATGGGTTACTATATGTAGCCTATTTGGTTACTACTGACTAAAACCGACCGTCATAAACATACTATCATCGATTGAAAACCAACCAAACCTTTCTTGCAAATGGTCGATCTCAGTTTGTGTTTCCCAAAACTGATTGTTGTTGGTCAAAAACCAATCAATGAGCACCCCAAAATATACAACCAAACCAAACTGCTCATTGTCGTAACAAATATATAAAAGTATATTATTTTTTAAAGCTATATATTATAGACCATTTTGTAACACCCTAAATTTTAAGCTAGGGGTCTAGTTGAGAATATATGAATTTGTTTTATTTTTATCACTTATGAATTGATTTTTTTTTTTTTTACTTATGAAATTGCCATGTGTTTATGGGATGATAGAACTTTATGCAAAGGTGTTATATATATATATATCTATATATATATATATATATCTTGTATGTTAATTTATAAGTATTAATACGTTTATATCTATATATAAATATAAATTTTTTAAATATAAATAAACGTTAATTTATATGTTAATTGTAAGTTAATTTACAAGTATTCCATATATATATAAACATTATATTCTATATATATACTTATCTTTACGTAATATAAAAATTAATATGTTTCCATATACAAGGTTAATTTGTATAAAAATAAAAGAAAGGAAAGTTATGTTATATATTAACATAATGTGCACAATATTTTGTACTATCATATAATTGTAGTGGAAAATAACTATTAATATTTTATAATTTATATGTGTAAGTTACAATGTTTGGTGGCCGTGTATAACTTTAAGAAAGTGGATAATGACTAGCATAATTTATGTATATGTGAGTGTGTTTGTTGCGGTATAATTTTCATTTATTGGCATATTATCTTCTCTTTCCTTATTCCATATGGGGGAATAGTTGACTTTTTATGTGATTGGATAATAATTGTTGATTGATTGGTATATTTTTGGATTTATTTCCTCATTTAAGGAAATGAAATGTTTGACTTTTGTTTGATTGAATTTAATTGATAAGGTTTCCTACTTTTAAAAGTTGATATATGGTAAGTAGGAGCTAATTTGTTGATTCTTCCTCTAATTCCCCTCTAATCCCACATGTAAATTGCCCCTAATTAGTCAAGATATTATCATTATATTTTGATAGTTGACTTTTTAATGATAATTGGAATTCATGATAGGTTTTCTATTTTGATAATTGAAATTAGGCAAGTGGAGCTAATATTGGAATCTAAAATTATCTTTAATTCTTTTATTCTTTTATTGGATGATTGGTTGACTTATTTAGAATTCTATTCATGGATAGTCAAGATACTATCATTATATTTTTCCTCTATTGAATCATTGACTTTTGTATTTAGTTTCTTTTCCCCTCCCACGAGTATGCATTCCATTTTTATAAAAGATTTGTTTCTTATATAGAAGGCTATGTTTCTTTTTTAATATATTACTCCCATTCTTCACATTTTACTCACAAACCTCTCAATCTTCATGTTTCTTCTTCTTCTTCTTCTTCTTCTTCTTTTCCTTCTTTATTTTGCTACTAAGAGTAAGAATGTGAGAGAGAGAGAGAGAGTAGACAAGAGAATGAAAGAAATAGAGAAAGAAAGAAAGGAATGAAACAAAGAGATAAACGAGACGTATGAATACATGAAGAAAGAATAGAGAAGAGAACCATGAGGGTTTCAATATATGGCTTCCCTTAGAACATGAATAGTAATGTTATGTGATGTATGGAAGAAAGGTAGATGATGTATAGAATCTAAGATGATCATGACTAAATGGTTTGTGTAAGTATACCCTCCACTGCATCACTTGAACAATATTATGTTTTAAAGCATGTTTTAAAGTTATGTATGTTGTTATGATGAATATGTTTAAAGATGTTTTTGATAATTTTTCATGAGTATAATGTGAACTCTCTTGTTATCATGAACCAACCAATGTTATGTATGTTTTCATGGTCAAATCCTTGAGGAAGCATGTTCCAAGATAGGGACCATCTATGAATGAATGTTAAGGGTTCTAATTGCTTGAGATCAACGTTATGCTATGAGCCCAAAAACCTAACAGTAATGTATGTTTATGAAAGTATGTTTTTATGTGGAACTACTGTGGTTTACTTAATAAGCATTATGCTTATATAGTTCTCGTGATGCAAGTGAGCTTTCAAGTAAGGATGTAGATGACTGAGCAAGAATGATCCAAGGTCCCATAACGAGTCTAAGATGTAATATTTATTTCTAAGTATTTCTTTGATGTTATTAGAAACTAAGAATTGTTATTGAGGACATTTAGGGGATTTTTTAGTTTTTGTATAAGTGTTGTAATTTTAATATTTCTGCTGCTAATGATAAGATAATTTCTACATTAAGGTTGAGCTAAGATTTGATTATTTTTTGGCCTATCTTCACATGCATGAACAAACGATACGTGGCGCTCTTCTCCCCTCTTTTCTCCCGGAGGGAGAGGGGAGGGGGTCGCTACACATTTAGTATGTAAGTTCAAAACTATTTAAGACAGTCCAAACCATAGAGGCGGTTTAAACTGACGTTTGGTAAGGTAACAACTAAGGTCAGTTCAAATCATAGAGACAGTTTTACATCGGCCAAAATCCCTAAAATCTAAACTTTGTCCCCTCAAGTTCACACGGTTTGAACCATTTTTATAGTAAAAATAATTCTTATTCTCGTTTTTTTTTCATAAATCATAATTTTTTAAACACCAGTTCTTGTTTTAAACTTGATGTGATGTTTTATTCTTGTTTCAAAACTTTATGTTTCTAACGTCAATTTAAAATCACCGTTTAAATTATACAGTTTAGAATCTATAGAACCATAAAACTTTAAACCACACTATTTCGAGCCCATGTACTAAACGAACCATAAAACAAAAGTTTGTTTGTTTTAGTTTTATTAAGGATAAAACTACAAGTCAAATTAACTTAATTATTTTTGGTTAATTAGTTTAAAGGTCGTTTGGAAGAATGGTTGAAGCTATCATTTATAACTGTAAATAATGTAAAGCTCTCATATGCTACAGTAAAAAACAAAAGTTGTTATAATATAAAGCTCTCAGATGCTACAGTTCTTGAACCAAAATTATTGGTTTCAACCGTTCTTTCAAACGGCCTATTAGTTTGGTTGTGCTTTGTTTTAATTTGATTTTATCAATTTGATATGCAAAATCCCCAACAATTTGCATGAAATTGCAGCATAATAGGTGGACAAAATAAATTAACCTTTGATAATACTAGAGAGTTATGAAATAGACATCACTAATTCTCGATGTGGTCTAATTATTGACTCCAATTGAGAAATGAACATGCAAAGAGAGTCCCTAGCAATTTTAATAGGTACACCAGACAAGGAACAAAATATTTAAATGAGATTGTTAAATCCATGTATGCTCAAAAAATTAAGGGTTCGTTTGGTAAATGGATTCGAATTAGTGATTTGATTTGAGTTAATGTGATTTGAATTATGATTTGAGTTGGTGATTTAAATTGTTATTCGAATTGACGTTTGGATGTGTATTTAAGTTTTAATCTGAGTATGAAATAAAATTAGAATTTATGTTTAGAGAGGTAGTAAAAATAATTTTTTATTTATCAATAAATCTAATAAAATCATAATGTTAATGATCCTAAAATATGCAATATGGATTTTAATTTCTTCCACTCTTCACTAGAAACACAATAAAAAAAGAATTATCTTAATTGAATAACAAATGAAGCAGTTATGATTTTTTTCTTCAAATATATAAAAAAGAATTTTAATTTTTTACTATAGTAGATATATTCAAATATTAAAAGTTTAAGGAGAATCAAAATTTTAAAAACTTATATTTACAATACTTAAAAGATTAAAATTTTTTAACAAATAAATATATATCTAAATGTTTTTTAATATTTAAATCTAAATTTAAAAAGTTTTTGAGACAAATAACCTTAAAAGTGCAAGCAGGTGATAATAATAATAATGAAATGATATGCATTAAAACGAAAATGGAATTTGAATTGAATCCTCGCGAGTGAAAAAGGAGGCCCCCATTGAATTAATTAATAAATGGGGGAGGGGTGCATTAACTGAAAGTGATTGATCTATCTATCTTTCATCACACGTACGCCAGGAAAAAAAAAAAGAAAAAAACAGAAGAAGAAAAGAAAAGGTTAAAGAAAGAAAGAAAGAAAGCTTTGGGACAAATGGCAACGAGAGACAAAACAGTCGATATATTTCCATAAAGCAAAAGAAAATAATAATTAGGGTAGTGATTAAGGAAGCAAATCCAAATCGATTCCTTTTAATCTTTAAAAATCGATAAATAATCTGCCTTTAGAAACCCCGTTTCTTTATGTTTATTCCTTAGAGAGACAAAGAAATCATTTTGGGAAGCAATAGCCGAATGGGAAAATTTTATTTTAGGGGGAGAGAGAAAGAATTTTTTTTTTTTTTTTTTTAAATGATTGTTTTGTGAAAGAAAAGAGGATTAAAAAGGTCCGTTAAAAGAAAGTGAGAGCTTTTAGAGAGAGAAACAACGGAGGGTGCACACACTCACATGGCATGTGAGGACAGCTGTGTCCAAAGCCCCATTCGATAAATACCGTTCTCACCTTCCTCACTCAGACTTTTGACTCTCTTTCTCTCCCCTCCCCCTTCTTTCTCTCTCTAAAAAAACCAAACCAGCTTCATCTTCTGGGCTCTCTCCTTGTCCTCTTCAATGTCAACTCTCAAGCCTTGAATCAAAAAACCGAACTTTACTCGATTCCACACTTTCCTCTTCAATGCAAATTTGACACTGCCAAGAGAGAAAAGAGAACAAAAAAAGTACAAAATTGATATTGCTCAGAAAAGAACACCACCATCATGAAACCGTCGTCTCTCCACCACCTTCTGCTCTCCGTCGTCGTCTTGATTACTCTTCGGTGGCCAGCGTTATTCTCCGGCTGCGCCGCCATGTCCGGCGGCGCCGGCAACCAGCTTTTAAGCTTCAAAGCAGCTCTCCCGAACCCCAACGTCCTCCACGACTGGCTCGAAAACCAGGACACTTGCTACTTCACTGGCGTCAAGTGCGACGGAGCTAGGGTTTCCTCCATAGATTTGAGCTCCGTCCCTCTCGGCACCAATTTCAGCGTCGTCTCGACTTTTCTGATGGTAATCGACGGACTTGAAAACCTGGTCCTGAAAGCGGCGAATCTCAGTGGCTCCATTTCTCTCCCTCCCGGATCCAAGTGCGGCTCCTTTCTCGCCGCCATAGATCTGTCGCATAACAGCTTCTCAGGTCCCGTCTCCGACCTCTCGAGCTTCTCTGCTTGCTTGGCTTTGAAGTCTCTGAATCTGTCGACGAACTCTCTCGATTTCTCTCTCAAGGACAAGGACTATTCCGCCGGATTCAAGCTGAGCTTGAAGGTTCTCGATCTTGCGTTCAACAAGATTTGCGGTTCCGACGTTGTTCCATGGATCTTGTCCGGGAGCAATTGCAATGAGATGAATTATTTGTCTCTGAAGGCGAACAAGATCACCGGAGAGATGAGCTTTGCTTCTTGCAAGAGGCTGGAGTTTCTGGACGTTTCGGCGAACAACTTCTCGACGAGTATTCCGTCGTTCGGAGACTGTTTGGCTCTTAAGCACCTCGATCTTTCCGGCAACAAGCTCACCGGCGACGTCTCTAAAGCGATATCCAGCTGTGGACAGCTCGTCTTTCTTAATCTATCGAGTAACGGTTTCGACGGACCTATTCCGAGCTTTCCGACGGAAAATCTCCAGTTCCTCTCCCTCGCTGACAATAAATTCCACGGCGCGATTCCCGTGGGCCTGTTCGATTCGTGTTCCGGTCTCGTCGAGCTGGATTTGTCGGTTAACATGCTTTCCGGAATCGTACCCGAGGCCTTGAGCTCTTGCTCGTCGCTGGAGTTGTTGGATTTGTCGAAGAACAGCTTCTCAGGAGAATTGCCGATTGAGACTCTGTTGAAGCTTGAGAAGTTGAAGTCTCTTGCTATTTCTCACAACTTTTTTTCGGGAAAATTGCCGGATTCGCTATCCCGACTTCCGAGCTTGGAGTCTTTGGATCTGAGCTCCAACAATTTCAGTGGCTATATCCCCGATGGACTCTGCAGAGGCCTTGGAAACAGCTTGAAGGAGCTTTATCTTCAGAGCAATCTCTTCACCGGCACTATCCCGGCCTCTCTGAGCAACTGTTCTAACCTCGTCTCTCTCGACTTGAGCTTCAATTACCTGAACGGAACCATCCCTCCGAGCTTCGGCTCGCTCACGAAGCTTCGGGACTTGATCATATGGCTCAACAATCTCTACGGCGAAATCCCGCCGGAACTCTCGAACATGCAGTCATTAGAGAATCTGATCCTCGACTTCAACGAGCTTACCGGCTCGATCCCGCCCGGGCTCGGAAACTGCACGAACTTGAATTGGATTTCGCTGTCGAACAACAGAGTGAGTGGCGAGATTCCGAAGGAGCTGGGGAGGTTGCCTTATTTGGCCATTCTCAAGCTCAGCAATAATTCCTTCTATGGGAGCATCCCTCCGGAGCTTGGCGACTGTAAGAGCTTGATATGGTTGGATGTCAACACAAACTGCTTGAACGGCTCGATTCCTCCGGCGCTGCTCAAGCAGTCCGGAAACATCGCCGTCAACTTCATTGCCTCGAAGACTTACGTCTACATCAAGAATGACGGGAGCAAGGAGTGCCACGGGGCCGGGAATTTGCTCGAGTTCGCCGGGATTAGGTCGGAATATTTGAACAGGATTTCAACGAGGAACCCCTGCAATTTTACTAGAGTGTATAGAGGTAATATCCAGCCAACGTTTAACCATGATGGGTCCATGATTTTCTTTGACCTTTCCCATAATTTGTTGTCCGGTAATATACCAAAGGAGATTGGGAAAATGCGGTATCTGTTGATATTGAATTTGGGCCACAACAATCTGTCCGGGGCGATCCCGCAAGAGCTCGGCGGGTCGACGAACCTCAACATCCTTGATCTGTCGAGCAACAGGCTTAATGGGACGATCCCTCAGTCGTTGACTCGGCTTTCCATGTTAATGGAGATTGATCTGTCCAACAACTTACTCTCCGGGACGATCCCAGAGTCAGCGCAGTTCGAGAGCTTCCCTCCGTACAGATTCGTCAACAATTCGGGACTCTGTGGCTACCCTCTTCCCTCATGCGGGGCGGACTCCGGTAAAAACGCAAATTCGCAGCATCAGACGTCTCACCGGCGAGCGTCTCTGTTTGGGAGTGTGGCAATGGGGTTGTTGTTCTCGCTCTTTTGCATCTTCGGGTTCATCATTGTCGCCATTGAAACCAAGAAAAGGAGGAAGAAGAAGGAGTCGAGTCTCGATGTTTACATCGACAGCCGCTCGCACTCGGGCACGGCCAATGTGACTTGGAATTTAACAGGTGCCCGGGAAGCCTTGAGCATCAATCTGGCCACGTTCGAGAAGCCGCTTCGCAAGCTCACTTTTGCTGATCTTCTTGAGGCCACCAATGGGTTCCACGACGATAGTTTGATAGGGAAAGGTGGTTTTGGCGATGTGTACAAGGCACAGTTGAGAGATGGAAGCACTGTGGCAATAAAGAAACTTATACACATTAGTGGGCAGGGTGACAGAGAATTCACTGCTGAAATGGAAACTATTGGGAAGATCAAGCACCGGAATCTTGTTCCTTTGCTTGGATATTGTAAAGTAGGTGAAGAAAGGCTTTTAGTGTACGAGTATATGAAGTATGGAAGTCTAGATGATGTCTTGCACGACCAAAAGAGAGCTGGGATTAAATTGAACTGGTCTGCGAGGAGGAAGATTGCTATTGGGGCTGCGAGGGGACTGGCTTTCCTCCACCACAATTGCATCCCGCACATTATTCATCGCGACATGAAATCAAGCAACGTCCTTCTGGACGAGAATTTGGAAGCCAGGGTCTCTGATTTCGGTATGGCGAGGCTAATGAGTGCAATGGACACGCATTTGAGCGTCAGCACTCTGGCGGGCACACCAGGGTATGTCCCACCGGAGTACTACCAGAGCTTCAGATGCTCGACGAAAGGTGATGTCTATAGTTATGGGGTGGTTTTGCTTGAGCTGCTTACAGGGAGGCAGCCTACGAATTCGAGTGATTTTGGGGACAACAATCTTGTTGGTTGGGTTAAACAGCATGCTAAGTTGAAGATAAGTGATGTATTCGATCCCGAGCTCATGAAGGAGGATCCGAGCCTCGAGATCGAGCTCTTGCAACACTTGAAAGTGGCCTGCGCGTGCTTAGATGATCGGCCGTGGCGGCGTCCCACGATGATTCAGGTCATGGCAATGTTCAAGGAAATCCAAGCAGGCTCCGGGATTGATTCCCAATCCACCATTACCACGGATGAAAACGGTTTCGGTTCGGTTGAGATGGTAGAGATGAGCATAAAAGAAGCCCCAGAATTAAGCAGCAAGCAGTGAGAATGAGAGGAAAAAAACTGTTTGGACCAAAACTTCCCAAAAGATTCTTTGGAAGAAAGAAGAAAGAAGAAAGACGAAGAAGAAGAAGGCGGAGGAGATTATTGTTAGCTCCCCAAAAGAAAATTTCCCCTCTTCCCACTTTCAAATGGGTTAGAATTCGCTCCGTCTTGTGTGTCTCTACCATTTAATGTATGTAAAACTAGTTATTTATACGTAGGCGGTTGTTGTTGTTTCTTTTTTTTTTTTGGTTGAGTTTGTTATGGAAATGTGTATATAAACAGCTTTTCAGTTGTCATATGCTCTTGCTCAATTGGGTTCATTCTAGTTATTCTTTTATGAGAAAGAGTTGAGGAGCATTGAATTCAGATAAAATCCTGAAAAGGAAGCTTGCCTGAGTCTTTTGTGACCTCAGTGATGGTGACCAAGTGGAAGCTTTTTTGGCCCTTTCTTCAGCTGCTTAATTTGTTTGCATTCTTACTCTCTTCTTTCCTACTCCTAACTTTTGCCCCATCTTATAATTACAAACTCATGTCAAAGGATGTCTCGTATAATTAATCTTGCTCTTGAACATCATAATCCTAGACGAAAATGATGGCTAATTAGCAAGATGTTATCTGCAATACCACGTGTGGTAGCGGTAAGGGACAATCGCTAAAATAGTAAGGTTGTTATATTATGAAAAAGAAAAACGTTGAGTGGAGTCGTGAGAACATTTGGATCCATTTTGTTTTAAAAAAAAAATCCCATGTGCATTTGGAATTTTACTACTAATTTATAACTTAAAATTGGTACTAATCTTTGTTTGGAAAGAAAAGTTTCTGTCCTCAACTTTCTGGTGCCATTTTCGCTTTTATTTATTTTTTCTTTTTTTGGATTTATATTTCTCCATTTTATTTAAATTTTTATTTATAGAATGGCAAAGTATAGAATTGAAAAGGAAAACGACGCATAATAGAAGAATGAAATTTCTCCATTACAACAGTTTTTTTTTTCTTTTTTTTTTTTAATTGAAAGTTCAAAACTTTCACACGTCACCCCACAACAATTTAAGTTACAAATTTTTGTTTGTATTGTAAAAGATAAATGTACGCATGTAAACCTTTTAGTTGTTAAGACTGTCAATCTTTGGTACTCTCACATGACCACAAAAGTTTTTTTGTATGTACGTGTTGGTCGTGACGGTTCTTTTTCTTTAGTTTTTTTCTTTTTTGAAAAATTATCATGTACAGAGCCTTGTTACTATTTCTAGCATTTTTGTGCTAAAAACTACATTTAGCATAAATCTATAACTTTCGTGGTTTTTCACTCATGTTTCCTTTCCATGTTCTCACTTCGATTCTGTGGAAGGGGAGCTTCACAATTAACGCGATAGTTATTATTATTATTATTATTATTATAATGAAACGTCTGCATGAATATCATGAGGAAAAGGAGCGATTTGGATGAAAAATGTATTATTTTTAAGGAAATTTTAAATTCGAGGAAGGAAAATCATTTGTAATAATAAAACATTTTTTACACAACTCCCTACTCGGTGTGTATGTATTTGGGGGCAAGAGGTGTTGGTGTATACGATCCTATAATATATTTTGTAATTACTTTTTCTCGTAATTATATTAAAGTCCTAATATTTGCTTGAATATTATTTTATAGTTTTCAAAGTTTAATCTATATATGTAGATTAGATGAATATTTATTGACTGCAATGGCATGCTAATTTTATAGTCTGATATCTCTTATTATATTATATATATGCGTGTATAATGTAAGGATAAAAATATCAGTATTGGTAGAAATATCGGTATTTTAGTTTTACAAAAATTTCAGAAAAAATATCAATATTGGTAAAAATTTTAACAAAAATTACTGTTATTACCAAAATTTTACATTAAATATATCTCTAATGCTTTACAATATAATAAACATTAAAAAGAATAAATAAACATGATTTACATAATAAGCTCTATACATAATAAATTTGTAAATACAAAAATGAAGTTTTATGAGGCTTAAACATGATCGAGATTTCATCTTGATTTGAACAATATTGGTGCCATGATATATTATTTGAGTAGTGTTGAATATAGTTATGAATATGTCACGTATAGGTTTCTTGACTTCATCTCACTGTATTTCCATAAATGAGAAATTGTAAATTATACAATTGTTTGACTGAGATGGTGTCGATATGCTTAGATGAGGATAAGTGAAAATTCCATAACCATCATACTTTTTAAAGTCTTGATTGTATGTATAATAAGCATGACGAGCCTCGTTGGAAGAGCTGTTATAATTGGATCCCAAATTTATTGATTGTAAATTTATAGAAATATTTATTCTTTGGAAGTATAAAATGCTGATAGATTATTTAAAAAAGAAAAATCTATTAAATTTTATAATTTTTAATATTATCAAAATTATTTCCATGGTATGTATTGAAATTTCGTACGAAATACATTACAGGTTTTCCAATATCCACCGATATTTACTGATATTTTCGATATTTCTCATATATTTTGCCAAAATCCATATTACAGTGGAAAGGTATTTTGTTACCTTGAAATTTTTGAAATTTCTACTAAAATTTTTAAAATTTTGTCGAAATTTACATTCATGGAATAATGTGGATACACAATGTGTGTGTATATATATATATATTTTAAGGACACACCCTATTCTATTGGCGTTTGACATAATAATCATCAGCTAATGTTGCTCTTTTCATTAGTGAACTTTATTTTTAAAACTAATAGTATATCTTTTTATGGGGTGAATTAGAGAAATACTGCTTTCACCAGGGAGATGGAAAAACATAGCATTTTGGTTAAAAAAAATTTAGACTTAAGTTTCACGTGAAAGTTGCACAGATAAATAATTGGACTTCATAAGTGGTACACAACCTAATGTACGTGTTTTCTTCTCAAAACATAACTTATGCTTTTATCCCAACTTCTTTAAGATTATATATAGCTTATTTGGAATATAAAATACTGTGATAACTTAAATTTTGTGAGAAAGGTGCTCTAGAAAAATCAGTTTAAACTAAACTTTTTTTTTTTCTTTAAAGTATGTTAACTAAACAAGCTTGTTTTGTTTAAGAGAGTGGTTTTAACTACCTAGTTTAAATCGCAATAGTATAAAGCTCTTACATGCTACAGTGTAAATATAGAATTTGCTATAAATAAAGCTCTTACATGCTACAGTATGTAGTTTCAATTATATAGTTTTAACCACTCTTTTAAACAAAGTTTTGAAGGTGGTGTTTGGAAGGTGGCGGGAATCATTAGTTAGAACCATTTTTACTGTAGCATGTGAGAGCTTTACACTGTAGCATTTTTTTTAATTGTTATTGTAGCATATGAGAGCTTTATACTATTTACAACTGAGTTTGTGGAGAGAACTGTGGTTTCCACCGCTATGTCAAACAGAGGGGAAATAATATTGTATTTCAATATTCATATAATCACCTATAACTAGTCTATCTCAAAAATTGAAAGGAAGATGAAGATGAATGGAAACACTTGAATGTTTTGCCTTTTTTTTTTTTTTAACCTCATGAGAAAGAAATTTTTCCACACGGTAGCCATGGCAATTTACCTCATCCATGGTCTAATGACAAAGCAACACGGGAAACCTGCCCCACCAACCCAACGTAGAGACGAATTTTTCACATTGAAAGAAACTGAACCGGCTATTAGCAAAGGCCATAAGAAAAATTGCAGATTATTATTTCTTTTCCCAAATTCATTTAAAACTACATCAAATTGGACCATTTCACATATAACCCACCTCTATATATTCTTTGGAGAAATTATTT
>CAMOHE010030348.1:0-17776 GCA_946598075.1 Artocarpus hirsutus | reverse complement strand
TGTGTGTATATATATATATTTTAAGGACACACCCTATTCTATTGCCGTCTGACATAATAATTATCAGCTAATGTTGCTCTTTTCATTAGTGAACTTTATTTTTAAAACTAATAGTATATCTTTTTATGGGGTGAATTAGAGAAATACTGCTTTCGCCAGGGAGATGGAAAAACATAGCATTTTGGTTAAAAAAAATTTAGACTTAAGTTTCACGTGAAAGTTGCATAGATAAATAATTGGACTTCATAAGTGGTACACAACCTAATGCACGTGTTTTCTTCTCAAAATATAACTTACGCTTTTATCCCAACTTCTTTAAGATTATATATAGCTTATTTGGAATCTAAAATACTGTGATAACTTAAATTTTGTGAGAAAGAGTATTGTAGAAAAATCAGTTTAAACTAATTTTTTTTTACTTTAAAGTATGTTAGCTAAACAAGCTTGTTTTGTTTAAGAGAGTGGTTCCAACTACCTAGTTTAAACTGCAATAGTGTAAAGCTCTTATATGTTGTAGTGTAAATATAGAGTTTGCTATAAATAAAGCTCTTACATGCTACACTGTATAGTTTCAATTATATAGTTTTAACCACTCTTTTAAACAAAGTTTTGAAATAATATTGTATTTCAATATTCATATAATCACCTACAACTAGTCTATCTCGAAAATTGAAAGGAAGATGAAGATGAATAGAAACACTTGAATGTTTTGCCCTTTTTTTTTTTTAACCTCGTAAACAAGAAACTTTTCCACACGGTAGCCATCGCAATTTACCTCATCCATGGTCTAATGACAAAGCAACACGGGAAACCTGCCCCACCAACCCAACGTAGAGACGAATTTTTCACATTGAAAGAAACTGAACCGGCTATTAGCAAAGGCCATAAGAAAAATTGCAGATTATTATTTCTTTTCCCAAATTCATTTAAAACTACATCAAATTGGACCATTTCACATATAACCCACCTCTATATATTCTTTGGAGAAATTATTTCAACATTACATCTGTGGCTGGACCATCTGTAATCAGTCTCGGTCCTATAATTGTAACCCATAAATGCATAATTGGCGTGCTCATTGGTGTCAGTGTGCTTAGGTTTCAATGCACTCCCCCCCTCTGAAGAGAAAATGAATAATAAATTATAAGATGCCCTGCATTAGAAGAAGATGAAGAATTAAAATCTAGATTCTCTGAAGAATTAAAACTTTAGTAGATAGCCAGAGGGAGCTAGGTGGAGACGAGTGGCCCCCCCCCCCCAATCATTTTTTAAAAATTAAAGTTTGATCTTTTAAATTTTATAACTTTCATTTTATGTCTTCACTGAGATTTAATATTTTCATAGATGTCTCTACTGACTTTTAGAGCATCTCTAATAAAAATGCTATAATATTGTGCCAATATTGAGTATTGATATTTGAGTGTAAAAAAACTCTCCAATACAATACCATTTCTTATTTCAAATTTATCACATGCTAAACTTGGTAGCTTTTTATATCCTCAAAATAAAAGGTATAAAAATGAAAAAAATAAAACTGCAGTGAGAATATCCTTATCATTAGTGCATATTTCTAAACACTATGTATGACTAAAATTATATCAAAATAAAAAAAAAATGCAAAACAATATATATATAGGGTGTTTGGGAGCATCAGAATAGAATTTAAATCAATATATATTAGAACCATTGTAGCATACGAGAGCTTTATATTATACCTCACTTTTTCTTGACACTATAACATGTGAGAGTTTTACACTATAGTAACAAAAAGTTTTGGTTAAACTGAGGATGCCAATCCCCTAATAAAAATAAACATTTCATGAAAAAAGGATACCGGTAGGGTATTTTTTATAGTAGTTCTATATAAAAATTGAACCCATACGGGTAAGCTCTCTCTCTCTCTCTCTCTCTCTCTCTCTATATATATATATATATATATATATATATATCTAGTAGTTCTTGAAAAATATTGTGATATAATTTTTATGTGACTAATTCTAAAAAAAGGGTGTACGCCACCGCCCCCACTCAAGTGAAAAGTTGGCTCCACCATTGAGGGTAGCTGGCCCTAGTCTCTTTCTTTTTTCTTTCTTTTTTTCCTCCTCCACTACTAGAAATTGTTGAATGCATGACGCTCAATAAACAATAGTTTCTTACAAACCATTGTGTTAAGTAGGGAAAAACACGCAAGGAGTACGCGTAAGACACGAAAACCTTCATGGTAGTGAGCAGGACATTCCACGATAATTTTTACAAAAAACTGTCATGGTAGGTAGCATATTACACGACGGTTTTTATAAAATCCGTCGTGACAGATGATTAGCGAAATTTTAAAAGCCCATTCTCACCATAATCAACAAAATTTTAAAAGCCCGCTTGCTTTCTCTCTTTCTCTCTCTCTCTTCTTCAAATTAACACTTAAACCCAACCTCTCTCTCTAAAACTAGCCCTACCTCTCTTTCTAACCCCAAACCCTCCCTCTCTCTCTACCATGACCGTTGCCATCGTCGTCTTTATCTTGAACCAACATGTCGTTGTTAGCCCCGAGGCCTCCACAACCCACGAGCTCGTCGCCGTGCCTCATTTGTAAAGGTTCTTCTCTCCAAGTATTCTCTCCAAGATCGTTGCCTCTACGACCTCGTCGTTGCTGATAGCCTCGCTGTTGCACGCCTCTGACCCATGTTTGATAACATTCTATTTCTTTTTTTACTGTTTAGTTTTTTTTTTAATTTTTAGTTATATAGTTTTAGTTTTAATTATTTACAGTTTGTGTGAATTCATTAGTTTTTATTGTTTAGTTCTAATTTTAGTTTTAGTTTGGATTACTTTCCATGAATTTGTGTATGTGTTTATATATGTGATGCCCATCACATGTTTGAAGAAAATCCTCTATGACCATCAAAGCAATTATGAATTAATTATTTTTAGTTATATAGTTTGTTAAGTAGTTTTGTAAATTAATTTTGTTAGCTTTAGTTTTTTGCTCTTTTCGTATTCTTTAGGTTTAGTTTTAGTTTTATAAAACCAATTAGTTTTTGTTTGAAAATTAATTCTATTAATTTGTTATATTAATTTGTTTTATTTTTGTTATTTAATATTTGGTTTGTGCTTGGAATCATTGTTGTTCTATGTAAGTTAGTTATGTTGACATTTGTTACTTAGTCAATATGTTGACATTTGTTACTTAGTCAATATTTGTATATGTGTTTGTGTGAATTAGAATTTACATGTGTTTGTGTGAATCACTTTCTATATGTATTTGTATATGTGTTCGTATGAATTATTTAAGGTTAAGTTTAGTTTTAGTATTGTTGGTATATGTTTGTGTCAATTATTATTTGGGCATGATTACTTAGATATAGGTAGTAGAGTAGATATATGATTTTGTAAAAATTTTATAGTTCAATGTAAATATATGATTTTGCAATTAGGGCCTTGTATTAATAGATAACATAGGACTATCTATCTTGTGAAAAATTAGAAAATTTGGTATTTTTTTGGGCTGATAACTGATCTTTCACTACGGTTTTTGATAAAAACCGCCATGAAAAATATACCTTACAGGATGGTTTTTATAGAAAACTGTTATATAAGGTAGAAAATTACCAAGATTATGTAACAGTTTTCAATAAAAACCATTTTGTAATCTACCCATTCCATAATGGTTTTTTAACCGTCGGAGTAGCCTCCTGTAAAACACCCTTAATACCCACGGTAAAAAAAGTGGTAAAAAGTTTCCTAAGTTTCATGACGGTTTTTACACCGTCGTGAATACTTTCCAGGACAGTTTAAAACCGTCATGCAATCCTTAGTTTTTAGTAGTGCTCTGACCTTCTTTTAGAGAAAAGAATGGTATGAATTTTTTTTCCTTTTTCTTTTTATCTATTTGTAGTCTAATCTTTATATTCTAAATTTGGTGTTAAATATAATAAATGTCAAACATAAAAAATGGCATTATATTGGACATTACTTACTTAAGCGCTAAAATTTGGGTTAGGTACTCCATTAGTGTTAATCTAGTTCAAACTATGGTTTAACTATTTTATTTGTTGCGATGGATATTGTGCTATATTGATTTCAATATTTCTACTAAATTTACGTTAGAAGTTAATATTCATTTTGGGAGATTGAGATTACGATCTTTATTTAGAAAGAAAATCAGGATACTTGTTGGGTAGGAAAAAAGTATATAACCATGTCACTTCTTTTTCCCCCTAATTTTATCTTGCAAATAAGTAACAATTAAAGCCGGCAAGAAAGATCTTAAATTTCTCGGGGAAGAAAAAACATCCATAGCTCTAGAGAATTATAAACAACGTCTGCAGCACAAGGCATTTTCTATATATATAAATAATCAAAACGAATCCTATTCATACTTTTTGCTTTAAGTCCTATATAATACCTCGGGCACGTACTTGACGATATTCAATCATAAACTTGATTTATGCCCCTATTAATAATAAACAACTATTAGAACATGGACCTTAAAGATGTTTTGCCATGCAAAACCATATTATAGTGACGTGAGTGTTGCTCACAAGTACATGAATATCCATATCAGACAACCAGTTGCATGATATTTATATGTTATGTGCAGTCCTCATCACAACCTTGTCATTAGTTTACATTGATTTTCTTTTTCTTTTTTCTTTTTTTAATTTTATTAATGGACTAGAAAGACGACAGTTGATTTAGCATGCAATGTATGCGTCTATTTAATCAGTATAAGCCATAAAATAATTAGATCACATCTGATTCCCGAGTCTGGTCTTAGAATTAAAAGTATTTGATTTTACGTGAAATTAAAAGTACTTGATTGTACGTTTTTCTTATCTCCTACATCAAGTGATATCATAACACCAGATAGTAAATTCAAGCCCAGATGGATGCACTCTATAGAGAAATTTCTTCTTCTTCTTCTTCTTCTTCTTCTTTTAAGGACAAAATGTACGAAGCTAAAGCATATTTAAACTTTAAAGATGACCTACATGACTTGAGACTTGAAAAAGTGTCTAAGTCCATCCGTTGGATGCGCCTACAAATTTATTAGGGACTTTTCAAAATAAAAAGGCCACAAACGAGTAATACTTAGGATAGGTTTTCAAGTTTTATTTTAGGCGGTGTTTCAAGAATTTGATTGCCTTTCATATCCGTCCAAACTTTTGAAAGAAATGTGATACTGAAAGTAGTTGGTTATACTAGAATGAAGGGGTAAAAGTTTTTCAATTTATCAGTCACATGGGAAGTTATAAAAATTCTTTGAATGAAAGCCTAAACACCATCAACAAAAAGAAAATATATAAATCCAGTTAAAATGTGAAACAAAAAATAATAATAATAATACATATATAAACATGAACTCGGATCCCAATGACGCGCAATTTTTTTATCCCTGCCAACCAAGCTAACCTAACGTGATATAAACACAATACGATCGGCAGCCTCTCAGCTGTCATCCTTATGAGTTATATATATAATAGATCTTTTTGACAAATAATTTAATTCTTTTTGTCTGTTTTGCTCCAAAGGATGGTTACATGACTTACAGGTTACCACCACCACGTGTTTTGAAACAGTATTAGTTGTCCAATCTTTAAGATTAATTAATGAAATATACAGTAGCTGTCATGAGGTACATACAGTACATGCAGTACGATTTTTTTAATTATTTTATGCCACACCCTTTAACTTTTAGGTTTTCGATAAATTTACCTTCTAAACTTTAGATTTCTTTGCAATGTGGTCTAATTAAGTTTTTAAACTTAGGTAAATGTAGTAATTGAATCTCTAAACTTAGCTAAGTATGGAAGTTAAGTTCTTAATCACTAACATTTATCAAAATAAAGATGAAAAATAATCACATATAGCACACATGACTTATTTAGAAGAAAAAGGCGTAATTTTAAGCATTACAATGATTAAAATATATATAAAAAGCAACAAAATTGTTAAAAATATCATTAAACATGATATAATTTCTTTTTTTTTGTTCTCTTTTCTTCCCCTAATTTTGGGCATAAAATTTTATAATTTGACTCTTATTAAAATTAAATGTGGTGTATAGAAGTTCTAAATAGGTTACTTGTAGTTCACATAATTTGCCACACTTTATTAAGTTTAGAAAGTCAATTGCCACACAAAAAAGTGTAAGGACCACATTACAAAAATACAAAAAATTAAAGGGCAAATGTGCTAAAAATCCTTAAATTTTTTAATTATTAATTGCCAGTTTTGTACGTGTCCCCAAGAAAGGAATGGTATTGTTGTCATAATATTTGAAACCTTAAACTACATTGTGATTATAGGCTAATAAGTTGTTTAGAAAGTGCAATTAGAACTAAAACTTTTGAATAAAAAATATGATAGCTTTATATTGTAACTTAATTTTTTTGATCATTGTAGAGTGTAAGAGCTTTATTCTGTAGCAACTAAAAGTTCTGGTTAGACTTGTTTTTAATATTGAAGGTTTCATGGAATTTTTAATCCACAAATTAAAAATATAAATAAGAATTAATTTCAATTTTCACTCGCAAAAAACGCCGTCTTATTTTAACCTCTAAACTTTTAACTGACACATTGATGGTCCCCATTTTCAATGTTATGCTAATTGTATCTCTACAATACAAATGTCAAAAACTGATAGATTTCATTAAGTGAGTCATTAGTGATTTAAATACCCACCTAAATCAGATTATCCAAAAGTAATTTACTAGATTACTTGTCATTAAATAATTACGTGAGCCTCACGTTATAAAATCCATCAGATTTTTATTGTTTATGCTACTAAGGTACCATTAGCATAAATTTGTATTAATGTGCCAATTCAAAGTTTAGAGACCAAAGTGAGACAATTGCAATTCTTCAATTGTCAAAAATGAAATTAACCCTAAAAATAATAATCAAGTTTTTAATTTATAAGTAACCTACAATGAAAAGTTTTTGAATGGTTATATCTAATTTACTATTAATTATTTTTGGAGTCCTTTTGAGTATGACCTCTCATTAGCAATAGTGCATATGTGCTGGCTATTGTATCTAGTCAAAATCACTTTTTTGATATAAATTTAATTGCTAAAAAAATTAATTCTACTTGTAAGTTACTTTTTTAGATCTTATAGAACCCTTATTTTTTTATGTAAATAAAATGTTAATGTGCTTCCTGCTTAGGCACATGCATTTTATGTATGAAAGCTATATATTTTATTGTATATTAAGGATAAATTGCTAAGGGTTTGTTTGATGTGATTTAGAACTTTATGGTTTGAGTTGTGAGTTCTAACTTATGTGGTTTAAATGGTAGTTTTGAATTGACGTTTAGAATGTAAAGATTTAAAATGAGTAAAACTTCACATCAAGTTTAAAACAAAAATTGATACTTAAAAAAGTACTATTTTATGAAGGAAAATGACGATGAAAATAGTTTTTACAGTAGAAAATGGTTTAAACTGTATGAAGTTGCTTGAAGGTGAGAGGGTCCAAAGTTTGGATCGTGGGTATTTTGACTAGCTTAAAATCGCCTCTATTATTTACACTGGTATCAGTTATTACTCCATTAAACGTCAATTTGAACTGGCCTAAACCCATGCATTAAATGCTATATAAACATCCATAATGTTTGCTTTTTCTATTTCTTTCTTTTTAAAACCACTCAAACATTCCACTCTTAGTATTTCAAAATTACATCACAATAAATCTTGGATGGTTCAAAGCAATTTGGTATATTCAAAATTTCGTATGTATCCTCAAAAAACAACAAAAACCAAGATAAATTGTTGTTTTTGGGGGTAAAAATAGCACCATGATCTCCACCGTATACACGTCAGCTGATCACTTGAAGAAATCGACTAAAAGAAATCTATTGGCCAGATCAACTGAAGATGGCTAGACGATTCGAGGTGACAATCGACTGGAAATCAATGAAAGCCACATGAAATAAATTAGGATATGATTATTCTTGGATTCTGTGAAGACCAAATCAACTAAATCTGTGAATAAAGACACAAATCATGTCAATCTTAGAAAGGAAGCAACCTTAAGCCAAATAAGGAAACAAGCAAATGGGAAAGACAACTAGAAGCAAACACGAAAGTTACCTTTTCTTTAGTCAACTTAAAATAAGCTCTAGAATCAGGCAATTAGGTAGTTGAATTTGCCCTATAAATATGAGATTGATCTCGTGAATTACACACTTTGTACTCTAGACATTCATTTTCTCTCTCTAAAACCCCACCTCATTCTCTCCTATTCTCCATCACCTTCATTCTAATCGATACTTGTGCTTTTCCTTAATATGGTGAATTTCCAAAACTCTACAATGGAAGTTGCTTCTAGTATAGAGGTGAACCAATATAAATTCACGTGTTTAATTATTTTTATTACGTTTAACGCTTTGTTCTCATTGTAGGTCGACTCGAATCTAATAGACTAACTTTTATCTGATCCATTCTTGGGAGTGGCCATTGGTCCTTTAAACACATTTAATTATAGAATTCACCCTCTACAGTTTGCTGCCTATTGTGGGCCTATGGGTGAAATCTCGGATCTCGATCATACTACAATGACTAGGGCCATGAAAGAGAACAACCACAACACATCTGTAGTGAACGAGGAGATGGGTCCAAGAGCAAGATCCTCTCAAACTACCAATGACCACTGTTGGCCACCATCCTTTGGAAATAGGAGGAAAGTAGTAGGAAAATCGTGCAGTTGATAATAGAAAATGAAAAGCTACGTAGGCGACTTGATAGGTACTTTGCTGTATTTACGTTCCCCATGACACGAGCGACATAAGGAGGTTCTTCTAGGACCCCCTATAGTCCAATCCATCGGATGCCACCTCTCACCTCATAGGTAACACCTCAAAGTACAAATGTAGCCATTGGTGCCACCATAGTAAATATGACCAACATTAACTTGCAGGCTATACAATCAATTGCAACTAGCCAAAACGCTTCCACGGCGACGAAAGCTATTGTGGTTAAGAAAGCTATTGTAGATGACGTGAAAGAAATAGAAAGGCGTATGTTGCAAGCCCTAAGATACCCAGTGTCATATGAAAAATGGCTAGAAGAAGGGGGACAATCTCCTTTCACGGTGTTAGACATGGATAGACCACCCAAATTCTACACTCCTATTCTCCTGAAATTTAAGGGCACAATTGATCTTCATGAAGACATGGTCTAATTTTAAGAGTTGATGTTTAGAACCAACCTTCCAAAAGGAGTCACAGGATACGATAATGTACAAGCTTTTTCACTAAAGCCTCAAGGGGTTTGCTTTGAAGTAGTTTAGCAAGATGTTCTTGGAGAGCTATTCGGCCCACATCGACTGAGGATTATCATTTGAGGAATTATGATGGTCGTTCAATAGCCTAGTGAGTAGCTCAGAGACTACATCAAGGAATTTAGCACGACCCTGGCAAAGATACCGAACTACCATGACTCGATTGCCTTGTTTGCACTTAAGAGTGGACTTCTCCCTGGGTCAAATTTCTTGAAGGAGATATTGTGACACCCGAACATTTCTAGTACATTAGAAATACGATAACTTAAGGATTAAGTTAAGTAGAAATATATGTCAGAAGGATTAATGTTTAATCCAATCTTTATGATAAAGTCCATAAAAACAAAAACAAGATTTTTATGGATAAAATTCATGCCATAGGCTTATATGAGAAAGGAAGGATATGAAATAAGCTAGAAAGCTTAATTGTTGCAAAATGTATTGCAACAAATGTTAAGACAAAAATACAGTTTAAGGAAAATATTGTATAATACTATAAAAATTATACATTATTAAAATAATGCAGTGTAAGGAAGTATATTGATAAAGTTATGTATTATAAAAGTTACACTGTAAAAGTAATACAGTATAGGAATTAGAATGTTTAAGGTTAAGCATTGTACGAATTGGACCGTTTAAGGGTAAGCAATATAGAAATTAGATTGTTTAAAGTTAAAGCAATATAAGAATAATACTATTTGGAGGATATGAATGAGTAAGGAATGCTATGTAAGCTCATAACAGTATAGAGAATATATCAGCAGTATAAGAAAAATACTGTTAGTATAAATTTAGACTATATAAAGTTAAGCAGTATATGAATTTCATTATGTGGTGGATGTAAATAAGTATGGGAGGTTGTGGGATCTCAAGAATTGTATAGAAAGGAACATCGAAAGTATAGAAAAAATACTATCAGTATAAATTTAGACTGTGAAAGAAGTCTTTGTGGGACTCACCATGAGACACCAAAATGAATCAAAATTTGCCACCAAACCCCCTTGGGTGGCCCAATTTCACAATGCCAAGTTAAGCTAACTTTTTAGCCCAAATAATGGAAAGTGGTGACTCTCCAAATCATGTTTAAAGCAAGTTCAAAGGTTTTGATTCAAATTTTGGCACTTTTAGAGGTAAAAATCCCAAACTTTCTTCTATGGATTTTGGTGATTTTCTTTAAGTTTTGCATGGGTTTTAATGGGGTTTTGCCATGGTTTTTATAAAGAAGGCATAACAAGGTTTTAAGTTTAGCAAAAGAGGATCAAAAAGCTTGGTGAAGTTTAGGTAAAATTCTAAACTTTATACTTGAAAGTTTATGTTTTATTTTGCATACCAAGTGTTTGATGTATGATATGAGCTATGGCATGTAAGATGGACATTATGGTATGATTGTTTTATGTTTTATATTGATGGTGATAATGATAGAAATAAAGAAAGTAAGGGTTTTGTGGTTAAAAAATAGGAAATTGTTAAATTTTGTAAAGTTTAACTCGTTTTCAAGAGAATAGGATTTTGAAGGTCTTAGAGGCCAATTTATTTTCCAAACATGGCATAGGATTTGCCAACATAGTGAGAGAAACAACTTTTGTGAACAAAGTTTTGCAAAATTCCAAAAGGACTAAATTGCAAAATTTTGCTAAAGTTTGACAGATTTAAAAATTAGCCAAAAAGTCCACTGTAACGTTGGAATTTTAGGAAAGTTATGAAAGTTGTAGATCTCATCGAAACTATTAAGATAGCACTGACGGATTGTCAAAATCCTATACGGTTGATAAGTAATGAATTTTACGAAATTTTGAGCGTAAAATTTCAAGAAAAGAAAATGTTATGAAATGTTTTGAGTTTGACTAGGGAACTTTAGAAAGTTTTATTCCCTATGAAAAATTGAAAGTTTTGGTACAAAATGATTGTCTTTGGTTCCGGAGACAAAAATGTAAAGATTTTTGTGTTTCGGGCTAAAATCGTACAATCATGTGAAAACTAGGTTTTTACTAGGAAACATTAGATTCCTGCACTGTTGTAGGCAGTAAGTAATCATAGATGCAAAGTTTTAAAGGATTTAAAGTTTAGTCAAGGAAAAAAATAAAAGAAACGAATGTTAAAGGCAAAAACGCAAGGATTTTCAAGTTATGGGTCAAAACTATAAAGTTTTGACAGAATGGATTTAATTGAAAGGAAAACCCATGTTTCTAATTTCTATAATATTATGAGACGTAAAGAAATAAAAGTTATGTTTTAAAATGGGTTCTGAAAGTTTTCTAAGACCCATCAAGGGGCAAAATGGTCATTTTATAAAAAAGGCTAAAACAGACCTGAAACGCCCAATGTTGGAAAACGCCCTTTAGCGGGAATTCTTCCATAACATGTAAGAAATGAAAGCAAAAGTTAAGAAAAAGGTTTAATAAGTTATGAATTTTACGAAAAACCTGTTAAGGGTAAAATCGTTATTTTAAAGTAAAAGGCTAAAACGGAGTTGAACACTCCAAATTAGCAAAACGTTCTAAAAGAAAAATGTTCTGTAATACGTTAAGTAACAAAACTGTTCCATAAGACAGAAAAATTAATAAGGGATGTTCAAGTGAAGAAAAAGATAACCCGATGGGTTACAAAGTTAAATAAAAGGAATAATAACCCGATGGGTTATGGAATTAAGTAAAGAGAAAGGTAACCCTAGTGGGTTACAAAGCTAAGTAAAATAAAGTAAACAATAGTATACAAATTATGTAAAAAGAAAAGAACAGTTAATGTTTAAGTTTCATTATCAATCGAGTAGATTGATAAAAGGAAAGTTAGCCAATAAATCGGGTATTATATGATCAAGACATAGAAACCGACTAATGAAAGGAAAAAGAAGGAAACAGGAACGTTAGAGCTATAAACAGGTAAGTTCAAATCTCACTTACAACATGATGAAATAATTTTCTAATACATCTTATATATGTTTGCAAATGTGTTTGCAAATGTTACACAAGTTGTTTTTAAAGTATGTTTGCATTTGTTATGTAAAAGGTTTTAAAGTTTAAATCAGGATTTGCAATGTACTTGCAACTATTATGCTTAAAGCATGATTGCATTTGATATGCATAAAGTTTGAAGTTTAAAACAAGATTTGCAATGAGTTTGCAATTGTTATGTTTAAAGAATATTTGCATTTGATATGGATAACGTATTTAAAAGTTCAAGGTATGATTTTCAATGTATTTAAAGTATGTGTGCATGTGAAATGCATAAAGTTTTAAAGGGAACAAGTTATGATTTCCAAATGTGTTTACATATGGTGTGTTAGCATTTGATATGCTCACTAAAGTTAATAAGAAGGTAAAGTAAAGATGATAAAAGAAAGTTTCATACCAGCCTCCTTGTTGTGAGGTACTGAAAGTAAAGTTAAAGTTGTGACCTCCTTGATGTGAGGTACACAAGTAAAGTTAAAGTTTTGACCTCGGTGTTTGATGGTCTCAAGTCTTCCACAGGGGAAGTATCATGTTTATGATCTCATGACTAATGATATTGGTACGAACACTAAAGTTTATAAGAAAAGGAAAGTTAAGGAACAAAGATAAAAAGTTAAAGTAAGAAATGAATGTTCATAAGATGCTCATAATTGAAAGTTCATAACTGATCATAAATGGAATCATGCATTTTGATTTTGCTTGTATTCCTTGTTAGGAAATGTTATATGCTATGAAAAATGTTTTGAGAGATGTTTTACGTTAAATGTTTATGAAAAATATTTTTATGTCTGCAAGAAAAGGTTTTTGAAGGACGTTTGAAGAAAAACATTTAAAAAATATTTTATGAAAAACGTTTTAAGAAAAAGGTTTTTAAGAGAAAAGCTTGTGAAGTATATTAAAATGATTTGAGAGTTTACCTTTGAACTAACTAAGCGATAGCTCATAAAAGTTCTTTCATGCTGTAGGTAGTCCTATGGGCGATTAGTAGGACTTGTTTAAAGAGCTTGGTGCTACGGAGGACAGATATGAAGATTTGAGTATGGATGCTACTGTAGTATGTTTCTGTTATCCAATGAAAATGGTTTCCACTATTTGATATAGTGTTTTCAAAGTTTTAAGAAAATCAATGTTTTAAGAAATGTTTTCAAAGTTTTAGGATATATTTTATGAAATGTTTTATATAATTATAAAGTTAAGTTTTAAGCTATGATTCAGTTAATGTTTCTTATTAAGTTTTAAGAAACGAGTTGAAATGGCTTTAAAGTCAAGTGTTAAGCAATGTCTCAACTTAAGATACAAGAAGTCACAACAGCTTTTAAGTATGTTTGAAGGAAAAGAAAAAAGAATAATTTAGTATTTTTCTTACTAAGTAAGTAAGACTAAGGTTTAAGAAATGATTAATAAGAAAGTTAAGTGACTGCCCGAAAAGGCGAGTCGTCACATAAATGCAACAAGTGAAAAGATAATTATGGAAGCATGGACAAGAGCTCAAGGTCCCATCGATCTTGAGAAGGGCAAAAAGATAAACAAGATGGAAAAGTTTAATTTTGTCGATGGGAATTCCATTTGACAAAACCTTGGTGACTTTATAGGTCTTTTGAAAGCTATAAGAGGAACAATCAAGGGCTAAAAGGAGGTGATTGAGGCATATGTAGCAATGCAAGCCAAAAAAAAGGCTTCTGTCACCTCCAAAATATGCACTTAATATAGCCGCCGAGGACCTCGTCATGCATCTCCAAGGTAATGATTATGTTTGTTAGCCAAATAAAATGATCGCTCTTAATAAACATAGGAACATGAGACAATAATGTGAATTCCACTAAGAGCATGGACACATGACAACCAACTATAAGACGCTTCGCCTTGAGATAGCTGAAATGTTAAAGAAAGGACACCTCTGAGAGTTCTTAATCGAGAAGGGATGAAAGGCCTACGGGCTAGATTATGGATGAGATAAATGAAGCCACAACAAGTCCCTATCACCTCCTTTATGAAGAAGGCAGTAGGAGGCATAACTGGTGGTTCCAACCTTTATGGTGATTTGTACTTGTCAACATGAAACTTCCTTGAGCAACCAAAGGCTCTAGTTGTTAGAGATATGTCAGGTGACTCTCTAGTCAATCATTTTATTATTTTTAATGAAGAAGAAGCTGTTGAGTTGTGCAAGCCACATTATGATGCCCTAGTCATATCTCTTCCGGTCGCATACTGTAATACTCTGAATTTAATTCATTAAAATTAATGTACAAATTGACAATTAGTGTGCCTAATTGAAATTTTACTTTATTTTTAATTAATAATTTTTCTAATATTCCTTTATATAAATATTTGCATTCTTATTTATTTATTTTTATTATATCCTATTTTATTTTATTTTATTTTTAGTAATTTTAAATTATTTTAAAATCAAATTATGGTATGCCATTTTATTATTTAAATTTGTTTTTAATCAAATTACACCTTTTTTTTCTTAATATTACTTATTCAAAATCAGACCCAACAAATGCCAAAATCCCAAACAAGTCCCCTGCCACATTCAGACCCATTCACGCGACTCTTCCAAACATTGAGAAGAAAACTCTAAAAACTCTCCCCTGGAAAACTAGCTATAGCACATGGTTTTAAACTAAACCATCTTCAAAATTGTGATTAAAAGCTAAGCTAATTTTGAACGCCTATTGACCTTCCTTTTCTCTCTCTCTTTCACATTATTCTCTCTCCCTCTCTTCCACAATTTGTTTCAAAACCTCAAAGCCAAAGTCTTCAGTTTCAAAGCATAACAGAAGCAAAATCCCAAGTCTAGACCTTGTTTTTTTTTTTTGACAAAACTAAGGTTAGAAACATTGAACTCAATTATGTTCTAGTTTACAGAATTTACTTTTGGTTTAAAGTTTTAGAATTTGTATATTTTGGGTCCAGTTTTGGTGTTTGTTGATTAGATACGTTTTTGAAGTTTTTACGTCAAAATGTGTTATGCATGTGAAAAAAATGTAGGAGCTTATTAGGATTTTGATATGTCTAAGAATGATGGAAAAATGTTTATGAAAGTGTGTACATGATTTATATGAACTTATGCATGTTGTTAAATGGAGTAGTGCTCACAAATTCAAATTAAACATGATTTTGAACTTATTTTTTTCTTATTTTTGAAACAATTGTGAAAAATGTTTGATTAATGATAGAATTGAGTTGTATGTATGTGAAAACAAGATTAAATGATTCATATAATGTTTTTGGATCATTAGAACATGCCTTGAATGCATTAGACATGATTTTGATATGTTTGGATTCAAATTAAGTTCGAACGCTAGAAATAGAGCATTCTGGTTTCAACGCTATGGTCAATCACGTAACCATAATACATGCAGTCATTCGAGGGTAGTGTACCCTGGTCGACTGTGTAGCACCAAAAGGCACTATTTTGACTAACCCAAACCCCTTTTATCCCAAAAGTGAATTTTAAGCATGTTTTTATTTGTTTGACTGGTTAAGAATCATTGTTTCTATGTTTTAAAGAGTGATTAATTGTCACATGCACAAATGTGAATTTTATATATTAATGACACACTAAGAAACCGTGATTTCATACACTAATATGCTTTTATCTAAGTTTAAATATTAATAAACAAGTCTACACTTAAGGTTGTTTGTTGTCTCCGCAGAGCTAACATTTGTGGAGCATGATTATGGTATAGGTGTGTTTCGGTGTTGGGAAATCGAAGTTGGACTTTATACCCCCTTCTTCTGTAGCCATGATTTTAATAAATATTTGGCCATCTCAATATTCTTAAACATTTTTAGGAATTGAAGTGCATTTAGAATTTTTTCAAACGTTATGAAAATATGTATATAAGAAAAATGATTCTGAATGAATAATGATATTTCGGTATTAGTGCTTCTAAGTGAGATAAAATATTTAAATGCTTTTTTAAATGTCCATTGGTTTAAGACCCCTGATTGGCTTTTTTAAGTGCATGAAGCCACATAGAGATTAGGTCGTGTAGAGGGCGACCTAGGGGGTAGGTCCAAAACCCAATCCAAGCCACTACGGTAGTGATTACATTAGGCTTTGTATACAGTAAGTGTTAAAGTATGATTTAAATAAATCATATGATGTTAATGGTAAGAAATCATGTTATTTAATTCATTTATTTGTAACTCATTTTTTAAAATTATAATTGTGTCCTCTCATATTATTCCATTATACTTTATTTTGTCGTATGTGTTTTGCTTCAAAACTTCAGTCCTATTGAGTCTTTCGCTTATGATTTTTATTGTTTTACCTTTTCCCCCTTGAGGTGGTTCTTATTATGCAGTTGAGCAGATTGTTGCTAATTTACTCGTGGTGTCCATGAGTGGCTTTAGTTACCTGTTTTATCAAGATATGTAATAATGAGACCTTAATCATGCTCTTTGATTATGTTTATTGGACTTTGGTTTAGTTGTATTTTCCTTTAATGTCTGTACCATGCATGCACTGTTGTGTAGTCTGGTGGGATCTAGATGGTATTTGGTGGATTTTGTGTTTTTCATAAATTGAGGTTAATTCAATCATTTCCCCTTTTTGCCATGGTTATTTATTAATGTCATTTTCATTTATGTTCCCTTAATTATGTTATGAATTTTCTATGAATGTTTTAAGACTGAGAAAATCCTTAGAATTTAAATTAATCTTTAATTGCCATGTTGTTACCCAAGTTTAGGATATGATCCATACTATCAAGTTAGTCGAATTCTAGGCGACAATAGAAGTTCTATATTCTCTTTATGTCAACTTTAGATGAGATAGATATCGACAAGTCATAAATTCAAAAAGCCGCTTCCGGTTGGCCTTTCGAATCAAAATTCACTTCAATTCTTAAATCTTTCTTTCTCATTTGATGAATTTTTGTCATTAATGTTGCCCTTCGGTCAAAGTCTACTTTTGGATCAAATTCGGTTCGCCTTCGTGGCTTACTGCGATGTTTTCCTTGCTATATTGCGTTGTAGATGAAGTGCAGCCTTCGTACTCCTTCTCATGCTGGTCACTATCAAATTCGCGAGACATTGTACCTATGCAACGTACTCAAAAAATAACATATACATAGTAATATTAATCACAAACTACACATATTCACATTGTACTAATATCATGAATTGCATAATGTCACATAATTTTCCTTTAATAGACATATTGACATATTCATCACGAATTGCACAATTACTTTCCATCTTCACATGTTCAGAAGCTTATATCTACATAACTTCACGTTATCAAATCTTAACAGATTCACAATTGCAAAATTTCAACGACACTTTTCACATATTCATACAATTGCACATAATTACACATAAGCAGAAGTTTACACATATTCACAATTCAATATATAATTTCACAAATTGTACATGTTCACATAATTTCACATGTGAGATATATTGACATATTAACCACAAATTGCACAATTACTTGTCAACTTCACATATGCACAATTTCATATTTTGACATAATTCCACATAATGAAATATTGAAACATATATAATTGCACAATTTCATAATAAAATATATT
>CAMOHE010030346.1:0-16565 GCA_946598075.1 Artocarpus hirsutus | reverse complement strand
TAAGGATGACATAAACCATGCCTTATGTTCAATCAAATTATCTAGAGATAAAAGGACTTTAATACTTATTGTGGATTAGGTTATGTCGGATTATTGACATTCGCATAACTTGTGTAATCATAATGTCTTGCTAGAGGCCACTTATGATTTGTGGGCCAGAAACAAAATTTCAAGCCCACTACTAACGTTATGTGAACCTATAGGGTCGCACACTTAGAACAGACCAATAACAAATTTTGGGGTAACTGTGTCTAGGTTCGATGAACCTGATAATGTCCAGATTTGATGTACTAGATATGTCTAGGTTTATTGAATCTGACATTATCTAGATTTTCTGAATCATATTCGAATTACTGATATTATCTAGATTTTCTAAATCATATTCAAATTACAAGCATTATCTAGATTCTCTGAATCATATTCGAATTACAGTTTACCCTAGTTAAAATCTGACTCTATTTCGAAGTCAATATACATATATATGTTTTAGGGTGTCTAGTCACATTAAGAAGAAAGAAGGCGTTCTCTCATTCAAAAGGGCAAAGACATTAAAATCCTAAAAATTAGAGAGACTTATTTAACGCAAAAAGAGGGTGCTAGCACATCAATTCGTTTTTGAGAGAGTCTGTTCGTGTGGATACATGCAGAGGGCGTTGCTCTAAGTAACAACATCTGAATCCGATCTCGAATACTAAAAGCTCGAGTTAAGGTGTCACCGGAGTGAACCCGCTCTCTCCCTTCTACAATCTTGCCTTTTTTGTCATCTTGGTAAGATTTCATGACTTTCTTATCAATCTAATGGAATTGCATGGATCCTGCGAGGGTTTTGTGGGAATTAATTTTTAATTTTTCGCTGCGTATTTGAATCACAAAATCCAACAAAACCCAATAGGCCTCTAGGCTAACAGCGGCATGTTGGGTGGAGGCAAAGACAATAATGGCGACAGTCATGCTAGAGAAAGAGGAAGGGTTTGAAAGAGAGGTAAGGCTGGGTTTAGAGAGAGAGGGTTGGGTTTGAGTGTTAATTCGAATAAGAAAGAGATAAATAGAGGGCAAGAGGGCTTTTAAAATTTTATTGATTGTGGTGAGGGCGAGCTTTTAAAGTTTTGCTAATGATCTTTTACGACGATTTTACTAAAAACCGTCATCTAATATGCTGCGTACCATGATGGTTATTACGTAATATGCTGCCTATCACAACAGGTTTTCGTAAAAACCGTTGTGGAATCTTTCATTCACTGCCACGATGATTTTCATGTTTTACTCGTACTCCTCGCGTGTTTTTCCCACTTAATACAACGGTTTGTAAAAAACTGTCGTTTATTGAGCATCATGTATTCTACAATTTCTAGTAGTTATTGTTTAAGATTCAATTTAAGACAAGTCACCTTAGAATACCTATGACTACGAGATCCTAGCTTTACTTTTCTTTTGATTATACCCTAGATTTACTTTACTTAGATTAGTAGATTGCTTAACCAAAATTGAATAGTAATTATTGTGGTCCAATGCAATTCTTTCAAATGTTAGGTCTAGGACTTTTTTAAAAAAAAGGCAATGGCTAGAGCTATATTTGAGAATAAGGGGAGAATTCCCTCTAAATTCACTACGTGCACCTATCCTCGTAAAAAGTGGCTTCTTCATAGACTCATTTCTACAAATATTATCTCTCGTGTTGAACACAAGAAAGAAATATCTTACCATGGCCTCTACCTTATATGTTGCCTTTTAACCAATTCCACCACTAGCCTACCATATATCATTATCCATAGAAGATGGACTTATCTGCGGGGAAACAAAAAAGCCAATCTATCTTATGGGATGATATTGATCAAAGTCTTCAAGCATGTTGGTGTTAGTCTTAGTGATGAGCCTAACATAGCAGAATTTAAACCTCACAATGCCTTTGGGAGCCAAACCATTAGGAAAATGGGATTCAAACTAGTTCATGGTAGGTCGGGACTCGTTGGTTGTCAAGCGAGTTAAGAAGTTCATGAAGACCAAGAGGAAGAAAAGGAAGAAAGCGAGAGAATTGAAGCTGATCTTGCAGCAGAAGAAGGAGTTCACACTTTGCCAAATGTATGGACATCAACGTCAAATGGGTTGAGATCTTTAAGCAATGTACACGGAATAATGAAAAATAAGAGAAATCGTCTGCACTCTTCATGAATCACAAGATAGGTTGAAGCTTACCCAATGTCAATATTGTGCAACTCAACAAGAAATCTTTGCTCTCTTTTGTGGCATGAACATAGGAGGTGGTTCATCCGGTCATCAATGATTTTATTTTTCTTGACCATGTTTTATGTTTTATACAATTAAGTATGTTTAGATATTGCCTTTTAAAAATGTTTCTTTATTTTATGGTTTGTAAAACTTGACTTTTTGTTCTTGTTATTTATCAATGCATGTTGAACTTGTCTATATAATTATGCATCTTAATTCATGATTTGAGTGCATTATTAAAATTTTATTCACTACTACAAACTGTGGATTCCACGACGGTTTATAACCGTCATGGAAAAATTTCACAACGGTTAAAAAACTATCATGAAAACGTCAGTCGTGGTACGACATAGAGTTTTTATGACGATTTTTTACCATCATGTAATATAAAAATTGGCATGGGAAGGGGTTGTAATATAGTAATTTTTAACGACAGTTTTTCAAAAAACCGTCATGGAATGCTAAGGATTCCACGACAGTTTCTTGAAAAACCGTCATGGAATCAAAGGCTTCCATAACTGTTTCTTAAAAAACTGTCGTGAACGCTTTATGATTCCACAACGGTTTTTCAAGAAATCGTCGTGGAATGCCAATTTTTCAAGACGGTTTTTTAAGAAACTGTCATGAAAAATTGGTATTCCCCTAAAAAAATCTCCAAAAATCTCCAAACATGTGGTGGGTAACACAATAACACTTAGGCATCATAAACACATAAAAAGTAACATATTCTCACACCAAAATGTTAAATGTTGTTCAAAGTTCTTTTAAACACCAAATACAAGTAACACATACTAAATGGCAAATAACAAATTAATATAATTAATATTAAAACTAAAACTAAAGCTAAAAACACTAAAATAACTAAATAATGCTAAGTTTAGAACTAACAATAACACTAAAACTAAAAGTAATGGTTTGAAATTTACCAACGGTGGCGGAGTTGGTGGAATGGTAAAGGACAAGTTGAACAATGGTGGAGTTGGTAGAATGTCAAGGGATGAGGATGAACGGTGGCGAATGGCGTAAAGTTTGTTAGGTGGGTCGTGGAGAGAGTGACAAAGGAATGTCAAAGTCGATGGAATGCTGTGAGGGTTGGGTTCGTGGGGAGAGGAGTTAGAGAGAGAAAGGAGTTTAAGAGTTAGTGGGTTTGAGTTAGAGAAATTTTGAATAAATAGGAAAGGCCATGTCTTTGGCATGGGATTAAATTTCGGGGGATACTAAAAATTTCAAACATGCGGAACATTTCGACAGTTCTTATAAAAAGCGTCATGAAAGGTCTTCCACGATGGTTTTTATAAAAATCATTATAAAAAGTCTCGAGGTTTGAAATTTTTAGTATCCCGCTCAAATTTAACCTTCGTGAAAGATTAAACTTTGACGGGCTACTAAAAATTTCAAATATATAAAACATTTCACAATAGTTTTTATAAAAACCGTCGTAGAAGATATATTTGAAATTTTTAATAGTGCATCTTTCACGATGGTTTTTATAAAAACCGTCGTGGAAGGTATGGATGTTTAAAAAAATCATCGTGGAAGGTATGGATGTTTAAAATTTTTAGTATATCGCCCAATTTAACATTTCACGACGATTTTTATAAAAATCATCGTGGAAGGTCCCGAGGTTTGAAATTTTTAATATCCCACCCAAATTTAACCTTCGTGAAAGATTAAATTTTGATGGGCTACTAAAAATTTCAAATATACAAGACCTTCCACAGCGGCTTTTATAAAAAACAATCATGAAAGGTTAAATTAGGCGATATACTAAAAATTTTGAACATCCATACTTTTCACGACGGTTTTTATAAAAACCATCATGAAAGATGCATGCTATTAAAAATTTTAAATATGCAAAATCTTCCATGATAGTTTTTATAAAAACCATCGTGAAAGGTTAAATTTAGCATCCAAACCTTCCACAACGATTTTTATAAAAACCGTCGTGAAAAATACTAAAAATTTTAAACATTAGCCTTCCATGATGGTTTTTATAAAAACTGTCGTAAAAAGGTTAAATTTGACGGGATACTAAAAATTTCAAACATCCATACCTTTCACGACCGTTTTTATAAAAACTGTCGTAAAATGTAGGCTATTAAAATTTTAACCTTCCACGATGATTTCTATAAAAACCGTCGTGAAAGATTTAATTTTATACAACGTTTTTTTAAAAAACCATCGTGGTAGCTCCCGCCAATACCACGACGGTTTTCATCTTTATGGGCATAACTCGTCATATTTTTTTTCTTATCACGACGGTTTTTGAGAAATGGTCGTTAAATAAAGGTCGTATAATCTCTAATTTGAACTTTGAGTTGTGACTGGATAAAAGTGTTTTAAGGAGGAGATTCATAATAGGGGGAGAAAGTTAGTTTGCTTAATTGCATGAGGAGATTGGTTGGTGGTTATTGGAAATAATTATATTGATTTGAATTGATTAGTGATTATTTGGTTATTTTGAATGGTGGTATATTTTTTGTTTAAACAAGAGGGAGATCTTAATTTCTTTTTTTAAAAAAAAAAAAAAACCTGCATGTATCTAGAAGAGCTTATGCACATGTATTTTCCTATGTGAGAAAAGGGGAATATGATAAAAGAGGAGAATTTATTTTGCTTGTATTTGAGAATTGGCTTATGATTTGAAATTTATATTTGATCTTTTTGACAAAGAGAGAGATATGTTTAATTGCAAATATGTTTGAGTATGTGATTGGTTGTATTGCAATTATCTTAGTATTAAAAATTGGTGAGAATATAGCAAAGCTATGTAAAAGGGGGAGAATTTTAACTCCTCAAAAATTTGAAACCTTGCATATATTAACGGGATTATTTTGTAAGAAATCTCATGTTATTTTTCATTTCAATTCCATGCAATCAAAAATTACATCAAAAAGGGAGAGATTATTGGCTCTAACATTTTATTAAGTTAATTTAATTTAGTTTTGATGATAACAAACAATTTTTATTTATATTATGCAAAATGGCTAATAAATTTCTTGAGTATTGCTAAGCTTAAAATTGTAATAAATTTTATGAAGCAATCCAAATCTCAAGAAGGATCAAGTATTGGAAGCAATGGAGATTATGAAAAACAAAAATAAAAAGACATTGAAGACTTAAGATTATTTGTTTTATGTTTTAGACTTCCATGTAAATGTGAAATGCTTCTTAGATAATATGAATTATGCAAGCTCTAATCACCTCACACTTGCCTTCATGATATTTCATAAATATGCATAAGTATTTTTGAAACTTTGAAAATTATGTGGCTTAAATATTTTCTATCTAAAATACTTCTATCTAAAATGCAGACTCAAAAATCATACTTAAAATGCACACAATTTACTCTAATATATTTTCATAAAAATTGTATCTTAGAACCAATTATGTAAGGGGCCCTGCCCAGCAGGACCAACTTATCAGCCATTACAGGCCGCCTTACTAATTATATGGGACAGAAGGCTATGAAAACAACCTTCTGTCAACTTGTCAGTTTAGCAAATCGGCCTACCGGTTGTCCCAATCAGGGTACTGGAAACCCTATTCTGGCATGCCAATTAAACGTCATAGAAGCATGATTTTTCTCATGCTTTTGGGGTCTGTCGGTCTCACAAACTGGCTTACCAGTGGTATCCATTGGCCTGTCAGTTGCCTTGTGGTAGTCTATCAGTCAAAGGACTGTTGGAGTTATTTTGACCAAATTTCAAAGTTCGGCTAGCCGAACTTATTTTCTGCCCTGCTAGTTTGTCTGTAATGGCTAATTTTTGGACCGTTAGAACTCTATTTGCAACTTCTATATTAAGCAAAAATTAATATTTTAAGCCATATCTAAGTGCTAGGAGGCTATATATACCCGTCCATTCATTGTATTCATAACCAAGTAAGAGAAGCATTAATTGCAAATCATTCTTACATTATTTTCTTCATATTCTAACACACTCCTTAAGCTGACATAATTATATCCTATCTAGAGAATTGCTCACATCTTCCAAATTAAGTCTTTAATATATTCATCATTTCTTTGGAGAGTTTATCTTGTGAGTGAGCCAAATTGTCAAAATACCATTTGAGAGATAGGTTTTCAAGCCTTAGAATTTGGGGTTATTTGGTCTGTCAATCTCCATAGAAAATTGACAGTTGTAAGAGGATATGGTTAGCCTCAGGTTTTTGGGTTTGCAATTTGATATTTATGATTAGAATAACAAGATAATTATGGATCAAGCATTCCAATCTAGCAATAGATTAATTTGAAGCCCTACTTAGTTATGTATCCAAACAAAACAAGACGATAATCATAAGCAATAATTATAGAACACAAACAATCTCAATTAAAAAAAATAGAATCAATTCTATAAAATAATCATATAATCATGTTTAGGGTTTTGAAATCACCTTCAACAATAAACAAAACTAAACTAACATAATTAAAAAATAGAAGAAAGAAAAAGTAAGGAAAAGAACTCCATAGCCTCTATCGAAACTCTCTTATTTTTCTTCTTCTTCTTCTTCTTCTTCTTCTTCTCCTCCTCCTAAGCCTAAAAAAAATAAGAGAAAATTGATTTAAAAAAACCTATATTTTTGTGTCCTAAAATCATATATTTATAGGCTTTTTAAGTTGGGGTTAAAACGAAAAAGTTTAGAGTCAGCTCAGATTTGAAAACCTAAATTTTTCACGACGTAGCACCACAACATTGAAAGTGTAGTACTGCAGTGCAACTAAAAGTCTTCCGCAGCATTTATGCCTCGCACTGCAGGAAGACAACGCCTTCGTGCTACAAAAAACTTTCTTTATCGTTTTTCGCCCTTGACAGTGCCGCAGTGCTCTATGCTTGGGTTTTTCACCCAAAAATCTCTCCAAAGGCCTCCATCTTGGCCTTCAATCATCTTTAGAATTTCAAAACACCTACAAAACACAAAATAATCAAGAATAAAGTAAGGAAATATGAAAAAAAAAATTGATCAAAATTTTATCCAATTAAGCACTTATCAGTATCTAATGGAGAGAATCACTGTTGTGAGGGGCTATCATTATCGAATAAGTTTCATGAGAGGACAGAGATCATTGCGACATCCGTCGACAACTTGGGCTACGATCTTCTAACTGCAATGGGAAAGCTCCTAGCGATTTGGTAAAAGATCTCATGCTGGCTTGATATCTGGTCTCAATCTACACCACTATCACATGCCATTGCGTGACGACAATACTGCTTGGTGTTGCTTTTAACGGAAGGAGAAAGGGGCTAAAGAGAAAGAGTGGAGAGGGAGAAAGATAGATGGAACAAGGGTATTTTGAATCTTTTACTACCTCGTAAACTCAGATTTAGTTAAAATATGTAATTCACTAATTTTATCTAAACTTTGACCTATTAATTTTCCATTTTCCTTTTAAATTGGTGTGTTTGTCTTCTTCTCCCAAAAAACAATCCATTTATAACCCCTTTTTATTACCTAACTAATAATCAAATGGAAGTGGTGGAAAGTTTTTATATTTGAACTGACATTAAACAACTACTAAATATTGATTATAGTTGAATCATGCAAGCATATGATAGTAAGAACATAAATTTTCTAAATCTCAATTACAATTAACAAAAATATTTAAATTTCCTATCATTTTTGGTCATATGGGTAAAAAAAAGGTGACTTTATGTCATGCTAACATGACATACCAGTGAGTTGTATAACTAAACAGATTAAGCATCTTAAGTGGGTTGGCGTGAAATTAACCTATTTATTTTTATGTTATTTATGTCAAATTGTTACTAACCTAAATAATAAACGGGTAGTCCACACCCCAAACTTGTTATCTCATATCGTCATGTCTTCCCAAAATCACTTGTCCTAGGTGAATTAGAGAAATACCACTTCAAAATAGTTGGTTTCTTAAGGGAAAAAGAGTTGATACCTAAAATTGACTTATGTTAAAAGATTTAAGCCAAATTTACACATAAAAAGGTATGCATGAATAATTAGAGTTCAAAAGTGGTACCCAGCCTAGAATGATATTACATGGCATAAGTGATACTAAACACCACACATTAAATAAAGGGTGGGTCTCATAACATAGAATCTATATGTAAACTCACATTCTATTAATCATGGCACTTAGCACTGTAGTTTTTCCTTGTATTTTTCCATGTACCTTGCCTATTTTGGGTCAATTTTGAGAAATACTACTTTTGTGTCATTGTTTTTCAAGTTTACCACTTCTAAGAGAAAGTTTGAAATATACAACTTTCAAATAGTACAAAGACATAGTTAATAACAAGTATTTTAGATTAGGGTTGGGCAAACAAAAATTATCTAAGGCTATTTAAGCCTTTTTGACTATGAGAAATAGTATAAATTAAAGGAAGAAAAGATAAGTGATAGAATACAATGATAATAATAAAAAATGGCATACCACTTAATTTATTCACCTATTCCACACCATAAAAAGCCTAACGAATTTAAATGCTTTCATTTGAATTGTCCTCAAAGTAAATGACACGAAAGTCAAATTTAAGAAGAGTGTATCTATGGACACCTCTATTCTACATTTCACTGAAAGGTGTATCTATTAATATCCCAATTCTACCTTTCACATATGCTCTTTCTTCAATTACCTTTCATTATACTTCTTACATCCCTCCTAAATTACCAAAAAATTCCCTACACCTAAATAATATTATTGGTTTTTTTTTTCCACCACCCTCCAAATAAACTCACAATATTTTTCTAAATATTTTTCTTTTCCAGTTTATATATGAAGCGAGAGGTTTTTCTGAATATAATATATATATTTTTTCTTTTTATTAAACTAAACTTTAGATTCAAAGAAACAATAATTAGTAGTTAATTGTAAAGGCTTATATATGAATTAAACAAATTATATTTCTTTTACTTAAAAACAAGTAGGGAAACTTAGGGCTTGTTTGGTTTTATTTTTAAAATTTTTGAAAATATTTTCGCACGATTTTTGAGACAAAAATTTTAAAAAAAATTCTCAACACAATTTTTAAAAAATTTTTATTTTTCAAAACAAAAATATTTTCACCTATTTTAAAAAAATACCAAACAGTTTTTTTTTTTTCTTATATCGTATTCTTTATATTAAACTAAAGTGTGGTTCCTTTGAATAGAACACATGATTTGTAGTTATTTATAATTAGGACCTGAACGCATATTACAAACAAAAAAAAAAAGGATAAAAGTTATGGTGGAGAATGTAAAATTCTCTATCGACGAAGTGCGTGATGAGAACCGTTAACCGCTTGATTTTGATCAAACGGTGATAATACAAGGATAGAATCAAATCTATGCAACAAGAATCCTCTCTATCAATCTTCCAAAAAAAAAACAGGAAAAAAAAAAAAAACTCTTTTGCATCCCGATCGTTCAGGGACTCCTCTTCTTCCATCGAACCTCTGCCGCCGACGACTACCCTTCACTCTCAAGCTCCAGTACCTAACCTCCCATTTTCGGCTTGGAAACATTATTTTAAATTCCATCTTCACACTTTTAGGCAAAAAAAAAAAAAAAAAAACCTCCATCTTAGCACTTCTCCTCGACGATCTCGCCCCTCCTCCAGCAATAGTCCTTCAATGATGAAGCTGGCGAAACCCCCCGCCCCCTCGTGGGTCCGCGAAGGAACGACGACTTCGGCAGCGAGGAACCGGTTATGCATGGCTGGAAAGGAATCCATGGTTCAGAGGAAGAAGAACTCATTTGGGAATTTTGTCAAACACTTTGGTTGGTCTGGGAAGCTTTTGCTTTTTTTTTTTTCTGAGTTGGTTCTTGGAAAATCATATAATGGGGCTGTTTATGGGTTTTTTGATTAGAGTAATTTGTGGAGATTCCAGCTAGAAAATGACATGAAAAATCACCTTTTAGACTTTCTGTGTTGGATAATAAGAAGGGAAAAGAAGGCAATTATTTGGGGTGTTTTTTGTGCCCTTCATCGCAGCAGTGGAGGGACTGCCATCATGCTTGTCTGCGACTTCAATGGCGGTAGCATTGGACTAGAGAAGGAGGGGATTTTTTCCGTCTTCATCGACGTCTGCAACTTCACTGGCAATGGCTAGTCTTTTGGCTTGAATTGAACATGCTTGATGCAGTTACAAAACAAGGTTGATGCAACAAAGTGTTTGGTTAATTCAAATTTCAGAATTAAACTATGCGCCAAAACCCAAAATCTCTCTTTTCTAAGCCTATTTTTTTCAAGGAAAAAAAATGCAGATTCATCTTCTGAATAAGATCATTAAAAAAAAGGCGCGTAAAAGCCAAAAGGGCAATGACATACTTTAACGAGCAAGGTTTGCACTACTTTTTAATTCAAAAAATGTAAAAGAATTATGTTTGCACTATAGATTTCATTCCACCATAAAATCAAACCAGTGATCGTACATAAATAAAGACATAAGAACAAATGATGAGAAAAAATCAGAAACCAGTACATAAACATCCTGAGAATTGGAACTTTGTACAAATAGTCCTATGCTCTAAAGAAATAAAAAGAAAAAGGGGCTTCCCTTGACATAAAAAAATATTTTTAGAAAACCATCCCCCAAAGAGCAGGTTTGTGGCCTAATTAAGCATATTGGTAAAGGGCAACATCTCTTTCTACAAAGTATATTCTCTAGAGTAGATAAGCCTAAAATGCAAAATATTTGAGAGCACAAACAATTACCAAAGGAGGAGCTCAAAAAAAAAAAAAGTTAGGAGGAAAAGCAACATCCGCCGCCCTTCCTTATACCCGAATCCTCTGGAGTTGGAACAACGATTTTGGTGCCCTGTAGAAGGCTCGAAGTGCCACTTGAATTGCCCTCTTGATCAGTGGCTGTAAGAGTCTTCTTGCTGATTATCCGATATATCTCGGTTAAGATTGTGAAGAATGCAGTCTCAACATTGGTGGACTCGAGAGCTGATGTCTCCATAAAAAAGAGATTCTCCCTCTGAGCAAACTCCTGTGCATCCTCCATTGGCACTGCCCGGAGACTCCCCAAGTCGCATTTGTTGCCGATGAGCATGATGACAATGTTCTTGTCGGCGTGCCCCCTCAGCTCCTCTAACCACCTCGCCATGTGGTCAAATGATTGGCGCTTGGTCATGTCATAAACGAGCATTGCTCCGACTGCTCCCCTGTAGTATGCACTTGTCACTGCCCTGTATCTGAAGAGACCATAAAGGAAATAACTTCGTGATCAAGCTGCAAATTTTTAAGTACTTTATTCAAAGAACAAGAATAAAAAGGCCTTGAACTTTTAGGCCGTGATTTTGATAAAAGTTGGGTATCCAAAAAATTAGCATTGTCTTGTTACTTAAGTTCAAATCTCTTGAAATACTTGGATGACACAATATCGAATTTCTTGTCATGTGTTACAACAATTTTAATGTAAAAAACACAAAAAAGTGACAGACGCAGCTTTTGTATGCATTAGGTTTGCATTTTCGAATAAAATACCATCAAATTCTACAATCTATAAAATGTTATTTTCTTGATCACCTTCAAAATCATAGACCTTCAAACAATGACCTATCCATTTAATTTGTAGGCAAAACCGCTTAAAGTGTGTCCAAATTTTTTACAAACTAACAAATCTTTGGTTCAAATTTGTTAAATTTTTTTGGTTTGCTAGGAGACTTTTTCCCGTCATCAATGAAATCAAATTTAAATATTTAAACATGAATTTTTCATGTAAAAATCAAATCAGGTCCTGCATATGTATGAAACGATCTGTACCAAAACGAGATGAAAATGAGCAATTAATTAATGGCACGCACCTTTCTTGGCCAGCAGTATCCCAAATCTGCGCCTTGACAGTCTTGTGATCAATGATGAGAGTTTTCGTCTGGAATTCGACTCCGATCGTAGCTTTCGAGTCCACGCTGAATTCGTTCCTCGCAAAGCGCGCCAGCAGCTGCGTTTTTCCCACCGCCGAGTCTCCGATCAAGACGACCTTGAACACATAGTCAATCTTCTGATTGTAATCTCCATACAAATTCGACATTCTTGAATCTCAACCCGACAATGAAACCACAATTATTCCACAATCTTGAATATCACAATTCACATAAAACCGCAAGTAGTTGTTTGGTGAAAAGGAAAACAAATTGTTCAAATCAGTATTCATGTGACATGATCAAGTGCATTTAATCAGGCAAGAAAAGGAATTGACGTGAAAAAAAGAACAGGTTTAAGGTTAGGGTCTGGGAAAGAAAGAAAGAAAGAAGATCAGAAAATTTAGGACATGGGATTAATTTGTTTGCAAGGTTGTTTGTGGAAGAGGAGAGAGGGGTGGAGAGAGAAAGCTGTTTGAGAAGACCAACGGCTACTGCGGGGCCCATTAACGGTTTTTTGAGTGTAAAGGTCGTGGTTCTGTCTCTTGGACGGGGTTGTTACAGCTAGAACTGCGTGAGGAGGAGTGCTAAATACAAGAGGATTTATTCGGTTTATTTTGTTGATGTCCCACATTTTTTTTTTGGATATAAAGGGAGAAAAATGCCACTTATTTTTTAGTAGTGCTAAACATGACTTAAACCTTTAATTTATAATTGAAGATGGAGGAACTTACAACCAACTAAGCTGCTCTTATTTGTCTGATGTGATACATTTACTCAATAGAAATTTGATATTTGGATATTATTTTTTTGTTAGCTTTTTGTAACGAAGTTTCCCTTCACTAATATATATTGCATTAATTATAGATCCAAATCCACCTTAATTAAATTTTTTAAATCCCTTTTATTAATTATTTTACTTTAAATATTTTATTTTAAATTTTGAGACATTATTTTATGTACGTTTTTCTTATTTGATTGTTGCTATTCCCATACGTTCTGCTTTATCACAAAGTCTGGCAAGCATATCCAATTGCTTCACAAGGAGAAGAGATCAGCCTTGCAAATCGTTGAAGAAGGTGTTTCACACGGAGATAAAATTTCAACGATGGAAATTGAAGAAGGTATTTTTTTTTTAAGAAGATTATGTTTTTTTTTTTTATCATATTTCTTTAAGAGTTTTATTTTTCTTTTTTTGAGGAATCTGGGTGTACCTTTAGTTGAGGAAATCGTATTTGTATATACTTTTGTTTCTCATATAATATACGTTGTTTATATGTTTTATTTTTCTTTTTTCTGGTTTTTTTGAGGATTTTATTCCCTGGTTTATATGATCTTTCGTTATTGTAGCATTAGGATATGATGCATAAAAAAATATAATTGAAGTTTATATATATGCTTGTTTACAGATTTTATGGAAATTAGAGATAATGTTGGACTCATCAATTGAGAAGGTGTTGGTGATAATTTACTTGGGAAGTTAGCATCTAGTGAGGATGAAGCTTATGAATTTTACAATGATTATGCATTAGGGATTGGATTTGGTATTCGGAAAGGAAAAGTTTGATATTTTGCGGGTTCAAAGAATATACGCTCCTGTGAATACTTGTGCTCAAAAGAAGGTTTCAAAAGAGATGAAGTTTCTTACGAAGAAAAGAAGGTGAATAGGTTAGACACAAGAACTGGATGCAAAGCTTTTATACGTTTTGCAAAGAAGGAAGATACATGGAAGGTGCTAGCTTTTAATGCATAACATAATCATGAGCTTGCAATACCACAAGAAAGGCACATAAAAGTTTTCCACGGTGGTTTTATTAAAACTGTCGTAGAAGGCCCAATCGTATAAGGTGTTTGACATTGTGGTGAAAATGATTGGTTAGAACTGTTTTTATTGTTGCATATGAGAGCTTTACACTGAAGCAACTTTTTTTTTTAACTGTAACATACGAAAGTTTTATATTGTTCATAACTAAGTTAATGGTGTAAATCACCCTAATCCAAACACCTTAGTGATGGTGGCACTGTTGAAATCTGGACGTTGTATTTCAAAACCAAAAGCAAGATCTATTGATTCAATGGTGAATGCGGGAATCAAAATAAGAGATGCTTTTTCATATCTGTCAAAGAAAGTTGGGGGCATTAAAAAAGTTGGATTTACAAAGCGAGATTGTTATAATTATGTCAACCAAAAAAAAAAAAAAAGATGAAAATGATTAGTGTAGGAGATGCACAAAGTTTAGTTAATCTTTTCAAGGTTGAAAAAACTGAAGATTCCATGTTCTTTTACAAAGTCCAATTTGACCAAGAAAATCGCATGACTATTTTTTTCTGGAGAGATGAGAGGTCAGGATTTGATTATGATTGTTTTGGCCAAATTGTTGCATTTGATAGAACATATCATACTTAAAGGTTTGTTTGACACATTGTATTGTATTGTATTATATTATATTGTCTTTTTTATATATAATACAATATAACACAATGCCATGTAATTCAATATAATACAATACAATCAAACAGACTCTAACAAGTATGACTTGATATGTGCTCCATGTGTGGTGTTAATCATCATTGGCAAAATATCGTATTTGGTTGTGCATTCTTGAGACAACTGCTTCCTTTGAAGGGTTGTTTAAATCATTTTTGGAGTCAATGGGGGACAGGTCACCAATCACAATCTTTACAGATAAAGATCAAGCAGTGTCATATGCTAAAAAAAAAGCCGGAAAAATAAAGGAAAAATAAAAGATATAAAAAACGTATACCGTATGAAAAACAAAAATATATACTCATACGATTTCCTCAACTAAAGGTACACCCAGATTCCTCCAAAAAAAAAACTCTTAAAGAAAGATGATGAAAAAAAAAAAATACATTCTTCAATTTCCATGTTGACAAGTGTCAAAATTTTATCTCCGTGTGAAATGCCTTCTTCCACGATTTGCAAGGCTGATCTCTTCTCCTTGTGAAGCAATCGGATATGCTTTTTAGACCTTGTAATAGAGCAGAACGTATGCCTCAGGATGAAGGAATAGCAACAGTCAAATAAGAAAATCGTACATGAAACAATGTTTCAAAATTTAAAATAAAATATTTAAATTAAAATAATTAATAAAAGGGATTTAAATAGAATAATTAGAGTAGATTTGGCTCTATAATTAATACAATATATATTATGAAAGAGAAACTTAATTGCAAAAAACTGACAAAGAAATAATGTCTGAATGTCAAAATTTTATTGGCCGGGTGTACTATATCAGCAAAATAACATGATACACCTCGTTTACTAAATAATTCTTCTATTCAGACTCTTTTACGGATCTTAGTCTAGTTTTTTAGCATGCGTGGTATTAACTTTCTTAAATAAACTCACCTAATAATAAGTTGCTTCTTTTTAACTTGTCTACAGGAGTGCCACTCCCACATTCACTCTCTTTATACAGTCTTTTGCTACAACTCCCCCTGTTTGGCAGTTGTTCTAATCATGTGGTTCCCACCACAAACTCAATTATGAACAGTATAAAGCTCTCACATGCTACAGTAACAAAAAAAATTGCTACAGTGTAAAACTTTCACATGCTATAATAAAAGTGGTTCTAACCACTAGTTTTCACCACTCTTCCAAAGACCCTTACGTGACGAACTTTGTAAGTTGTAATTGAAGTTTTCATAACACAAACTATGAATGAAAAAATGAATGTAAGAATAATTTTATATTTGGAGATTAAACAAAAGTTGGACAAAGAGGCTCTGAAAATAAGCATTTGTTTTGTTTTGGCCACCACCATTTATTTTTTGATAGCTTGATACTTTATGAAATATATAGTTTCAATTTCTCAGTTAATAAATTGATAACAAGTTAGGGTTTTACGAGAAGTAAAATGGTACATGAAAAATATATCTAAAAATATACACTAATGAAAAAAGATTTAGATTGTTATCACAATTTGATTTTTTTTTTAATTTCAAATATATATCTTTCTTTAAGATTTTTTTTAAAACTGCATTTTCATGTTACTTTATTTTTAGAAACCTTCATGTGCATTATTCAGTTAGATTTTATTTGAAAATATATTAATTAAAGAGTTAAAACTGTATATTTTATTAACCAAGTAAAACTTTGATTCAATTATTCGGTTAAGAGAAACCCAAAAGCACTGGCACGCACACGCAAACACAACACAACTTGATATAAATTTAACCATGAATAGAATGAAAGATTCCTTGGTAGATAGTTACGGTGAGAGAGTTGAGATTACAGGTTTTAAAAATCTATGAGAGAGATCCGTAGAATTGAGATAGAGAGAAAATGAAAGAGGAGCGGAAAGAAAACAAATAGAAAGAACATTGGGGCTAAGAGACTATGTTAGACAAATGGAGCTAAAAAGAAAGGAAAAAAAGAGTATAGGATAAAGGAAAGAAAGATTAAAAAAAGGACTTTTTCGGTGAGAACTCCCCCAGTTATGTATGTTTTAAAACTGTTTGGTTAAAATCTTTTTTTTTTTTTTTTTTTTTTT
>CAMOHE010030345.1:0-16149 GCA_946598075.1 Artocarpus hirsutus | reverse complement strand
ATCAAAAGACTAGCTAGATTGTGCATTGAAAAGTGCCAACATTTGATTATGAAAAAAAAAATTATTATAGTTAGAAAAATTGTACATAAAAATTATTTTAATTGCAAAATCACAAAATAATTAATTAAACTTAGTAGCTCACATACTCCGCCTCTATTTGAGGGTCACACCATTGGCCCATAACTTTGATAAAAGTACATGTGTTGAGGAAATGATATGTCAACTAGGAACTCATTAGTGATAGGATCGACTTGTACCATTATTTTAAAGTTATAATGACAAAATTTAAGAGAAAAAATTAATATAAGATGAAAAAATTTATCTACAAAACAAGCACGATATGATTTTAATCCATGCTTGCTGTTATAGCTATTTCTTGCCTTACAATTTCTTGAATTTACCTTTGATATTTCTTGAAAAAAAAGTAAGTTATTGAGTAAAAAGGATATTGTTATTACCAAATATGAATCAATGACTTAGGAAATTGTGTAACTAATTATTTGTTTTGAAGTAGACCAGTGGTCATAAAGCGCTTTCTAAGCTTTATGACTAGTAACATCTAGATGGGGAAAACTCTTTGTGACCTCTAGATTGAGTTCTTTGCTGATATTCTTAAAGTACCCATGCAATCTAGTAGACTACCAATCTCTATTAAGATATGCCATGCGTGAATCCATGGACTTTTTGATGAGGTCTGTCATTTTAAAATGATAACTCTTCTGCACAACAAGGAGTAATAATCAATATTTTATAGCTAATATAATTTTTTCAATGAAAAAGCAAATAAATCTACTCACCAACGTCCATTCATAAATTGAAATTTTAACTTTCTCTTCAAGTTGATCAAATGTCTATTCAGTTTGAAGCGGTAGATAGGTTCGAGCAAGTTGTTTTAAATCCCCAGACCAACTACCAGGGTTTTTATTATTAGGCCGCTAAAAACTTTAATGAAATCAAGTGCTTAGCTTACCGCTTTCTGTTTCCTTACATCTTTTCTCTACCGCTTACCTTATGTATTTACCCTTTGCTTTTCTACTACTACTACTAATATTATTACTCCTCCTCCTCATCCTCCTCCTCCCACTACTATATTTATTATTATGATTATTATTATTAGCATCATTGTTATTGTTGTCAGGTCTCTGAGTTGAGCCCAAGTAGGTGTTTAGCCTACGAAGGCCCGAGACGGATCTAGGCCCATATAGCCTCGGTGTATTCCAGAAGCTTCTTTTCAGATGATACCTACAAAGGGTAAAATAGTCCATTCATATTTTATTCAAATGAGAAGATTTCCTAGATGGCAATAAGCATTTAAGTTGATCAAGATCTATTACATCTAAGATACTCAGACGGGATAAGTGCTATAAGAGATCATGGTGACATTATTTACTTAGGGAGTTTCAGAGTTTCTCTCACTAGAGTACTCACTCTATGCTTCTCAAATAATCTGAATAACAAAGAAGACCCACACCTTTTTATAACACTCAAATCTAGGGTTAAATCTTATTAGATTAGACTTAAAAATTTGAGTTTGGATCAACTTCTAATGAAAAACACATCAAAAACTTGTAACTTGATTATTGCATGTTCAGCATATCGATCTTAGAGATCGACGTGCTGAACCAACTTCATCAATCTGCTAACCATGCGATATTCTAGAATCCTTAGAATATCTTATTTTCACACAAATCTTAGATAAAGCCTCAGTTTTAATTCAAATAACCCAATAGAGAAGTTATATGATTAAAACAGTCATATATAATAATCCCATAGTAAATAAAATATTATCCAAATAATTCAACATATTTATCTTGAATTAAATCACAATATTAATTCAAGCAATAAATTAACATGAATTATTAAATCTACTCTTATTAAATTTCAACCAATCCAATAATTAACACAAGTCACTAATAGGTAGGAAAAATACGCCGTATAATTACATGATTTATTGCAAGTTAGCAAAGAGGACCCGATACATTTTTATAAAATAACGTATCCTAGATACAAATTTTATAATTATCAACTCTAACGCTACTATAGTAAAAGCTTAGAGTTGTATTATCAAACTATATAAAATTACAATGCTCTAATAAGCTAATCGTCCATGATATATTATAATGTATAACATCCTCATAGGATATTTATAATCTGCTTAAGGATATATTTCGTTTTATCTTCTCGATTATTTATATCTTATGTTCTATTATCTTATTATTGGAATACTAACTATTCATAAATAATATACCATTCAGTTACATCTATGTATCCAAATGGTTGAGCGCTCTAGTCTTTCAATTATAGAATAACACCTATAAGAGAATATCGTTAACTCTATAAAAGAGCTATGGATTCCATATCTATGAACAATGAGTCTACGTCAATCAAGAATCATGTCTCCAACGTACCATTCTGTGTACCATCATCAAATCAGGATACCACCATTTGGTACATCAAAAGACATAACTCAAAAATACGGGCCCATTGTTTATTTCAAGATTAAGACATCACACATGTGATTGTCTAAAAGTGAATTGATTAAACAAACAGAATTATTAATCAAATCACTTCAACTTTTATACCAATCCAATATACAAATGTTTCTACTTATGAAGTCTCACTCCGACAACTAAGACAAGTCATCTCGCATTAGGGATACAGACAACATAACAATCTTAATATGAATAAAACACCCAACTTTATTCCTTCAATTGTGGATCTTATCATTTAGACTATTACCTTTAAGATTTATATTTTTCACATAATTTGTCCATTATATGCATGATCTTAAAGGTTTGAACTGACAGTCTCAAACTTTTGTTTGCTTATTATACATTCAACAATAATAAACATAAAGAGGATAATATTTTGTATATGAATAATAATAAATAAACTCTTTTTTTATAAAATGTCTCCAAAAACTTATTACATCATTTAGTCCTTAGAGCATCATGTCTAAGAGTAATGTTCCATAAATGCTTGGACTAAACGTTTGAACAACATGCCATGGATTCTTGGGTGGATCTATCATGTAAAAGACTAGGCAAGCTTGGGATGCTAATATGAACGGATCGTCTTTGTACCACTCTTTGTCTTGATGCAAAGTTGTTGTTTTCTTCTCATAAATGACATTTTTCCTCCGTGGTGATGTGTTAAACTAGTTACACTTAAATAATATGACACGATAATCTTGTTTGATGTATGATAACTCAAGCACCAGTTTTAGAACACCAAGGTAATCAGGTTGTATCCTATAATTTGATCTAAGCACAGACACTTCGCTATTTTGTGTTGTTCTTCTCAAATCATGCTTCCTTACAGAAACTTAATGCCATTAGTATTACATCCACTATAAGAATGGACAATAAGCTCCAAAATGAATGACAAGTAATATATCTCATCTGTTTTGTCTAAAGATTTAAGCATCTACAATAAAAATACAAGTTTAATTTAATACCACAAGAAGTAATTGGTAAATATAAAATATTATTCACACATCTCTTAAACTAAGCAGGAAATTATTCTTTTTGTTTTTTTTCCAAGTCTCGAGAATATTGTGTCTATAACTCCTTCATGTGCTCACCATACAATTTCAATTCAACAAACTTTAGTTTAAGGACAAAGTTAATTTATAGAAAAAATTGAGATACATAGATGAACTTACTTAAGATATGCTCTAAAGTCAGATCAATTGTTCAAGATAAACTAATGTGCTTCCTTCCAAAGCTTGATATCAAGTCAAATTAAGTCCTTTTTCCCTAAAGGACGAGCACTTTGTTGAAAAGTTAATAATTTTTCTTGAAAAGGATTATTTAACCAATCATAATTTCATTCTTGGTGATAGAATCTTGCCTCTATTTCATGAAGATACATACAACAAAGTGTCAATGCTTTATGAAAACATATGCCTCTGCAATTAAACCTTTAGGACAACCTTTATTTCTCACGTACTGTTTCAGTGTTTTTATATACCATTCAAATAGATACATCCATTTGGCATGAACAGGACTTCCAAGAATAGCTTCTCGAGGCAAATGTATGGCCAAGTGGACTATAATATCAAAGAAGGCTGGGGGATATATTCTCTTGAGTTTTGAAAGAACAATGGCAATTCCTTTTTCTATGTCTTCCAATTTCTTGACATGTAAAGTCCTCGAGCATAATTGTTTGAAAAAGTTTTCCAACTCACAAAGTGTGACCCAAATTTGCGTTGTCATAATTGGCCTAATTTTGACCTCTAACAACCATTGGAGAAGCACATGACAATCGTGCATCTTCAAGCTAGATATTTTGCCAATAGTTACATTAATGGTTGTTGATGCTTTCCATGATCCGGCGTCATAACAACACCACGTGCGGCTGCGCACGGTGCTCAGCTCTTCCCTATTCGCCTCTGCCTGGTCTGGTCGGCCTGCAACAAGAGGAGGGTCACCTCGGAGGTGGGTTAGTCGTTAAACAAGACAAGGGCTATCCGATGCTCAAGGCAAGGGGTGCTCGGCAGTGGTCGGGAACTAGTTCGTTGGGAAGGAGCTTGCTTGCTTGAATGCAATAAATGCATCCTATTTATAGGTTACCACTTGGATTAGGTGTTAGGTGGGTTTCACCCACAACCTGGGTGTCACATCACGGCGTGTTAGATGGCAAGTGACAAGTGTCGTGTCCCTCCGTTGGTGGATGAGCTTGCATCCGACGGTGAGTTATTTGCCACTTATGGGCTTGTGATAGCGAGTAGCAACCTACTAAAGAGGGACGACGGTCCGACTCGAGCTGATGTCGAGTCCAAGGAGGCACCTTGAGGAGGTGCGACATGGAGGAGCCCTGAGAAGCACCTCGGACAATGCACCGAGCGTGATCAGGGTCAACTATGAGCTCCCGCGGACCTTTGCTGAGCTGTTGTGCCGACCACCTAGAGTTTGGCTCCTCGGTGGTGGGGCCGAGCTCACTCTCAATAGTAGTCCCCCAGTTCACCTGGTCGGCATCTAGCCGGTTGGACTATGCTGAGCAAGTGAGATCGGCTCAAGGAGGAACACCAAAAGGCGTCTCGAGACGATGGGGGACGAAGGGGTCATAGGGATTTTTAGGGACACGTGTCGCTCTGCGACTGACTGCGTCGCCTGTCAAGCGTAATGATCGCGCCTCTTCGTCTTCCATGCCCAGATTTCCCGTGCAAAATGGCTATAAATAGGCCTCCCTTTTTCATCCTTTGCACATATGATTGAGATGACATTTTGCTCCTGAGTTTCGACTGCCGAGCTATCAACTGCAACCCGAGTTCTTTTCTTTTCCCTAGCACACTTTAGCCAAACAGGTTATTCCCGAGGAGCTAAAAATGAGTGATTTGTCAGATTCCCAAAACGTAGATATTTCCTAGTCGGAGAGTAGCTCCAAGACCCCATCGCCTCGTGTGGTGGCTAGCATTAGGCGTGCGTCGCCTAGATGGGAAGGCATAGGGCAGCTCGCTCAAATATTACGCCTCGACTTCCAGAAGGCCCCCGAGCAGGAATTCCTTGACATGCTGAACAAACAAGGCCCTGTGAGGCCATGCAAGGATGAAGACCCCTATATCAGAGTAGCAACCGTCGGCTCCTCCAGAGTTACCGCCCAGGAGAGGGCCGAGCTGGGCGGGGCAGCAGACATTCCTAGCATGTCGAGGCGGCAGTCCAGAGCCTCTGCCCAGGTTGTAGGCAGAGTGACTGTCGAGATTTCTGACGAGGAGCGGCAGGCAGAAGAGGCAGAGGCGGCTAAGAGCCCCTTAGTAGACGAAGGCGTCAAGGTCGCACGAGTGCGTGGCGTAAATGCCTATAGGGTCAGCCGGCCAGGGTAGACCTCGACGACTGACTACTTCAGTGCGATGATGGAGTCTCAGCTGGTAGACCTTCAGGCCCCGACGACGTTCTCATAATCGCGCCCGAGGAAGGAGACTCACCCTTGACCCCGCCAGAGGGGTGCATTACATTGTACGTGAAGTTCTTCTGTACCAGACTGCGCCTGCCGTTCCACCCCTTCCTCCGTCAGGCACTGAATGATCTTAACGTGTACCTGGCTTAACTGAACCCGAACAGCTATAGGCTGCTGATCAGGATGTACATTCTATTGAGGTACTACCAGGCTACCGAGATACCGTGGGAGGCCTTTAAGCAGGTGTTCAAGATGAAGAAGCTTCCCCGTCAGTCCGGCTGGTACTACTTTATCGCCTTCAAGAAGGATTTCATCCTAGGCAACCCCGACTTGGACAAGCTTTCGAAGTACAAATGGTTCTACATCAGGGGGAACTATTTAGCCCAGGCCGATGAGGCTGTTCCAGAAAATCAGCATGTCCTAAGGACCTTCGAGCATGGGCATATCTGAGGCAAACGGTCGTGGGGCCCGAGCAACATCATAAGGGTCGTGGAGGATCTCTTCGAGAAACCGAAGGCAAAAAGACAGCAGACCTTCCTCCTTAGCAAGGAGATTATTGCCCTCTACAATTGGTTTGGGGGAGCCAACGAAATAAATCCCCCCCATGACCAGCCTGCTCGAGCTGCCGAGCAAGTCACTATCGCTAGGCCAAGTGTCGTGGACATCGCGGAACCAAGCACGATCCGATCCGGTCGGCCGACAAGGGAGCCAGCATCGTCCGATTTTGAGGGCTCCTCGGTTGGCTCCTTCGATGCGAGGCCACCGATTGCAGACGAGGACCTCGAGGACATGATCAGGCTCCTCTATCCGTCACGTCCGCTCTGAATTGGAGGTTGGTCTGAGCTTTATTGCCTTTCTTTTGGCACTTACCGATCTTGTTCTCTCTTGGATTTTTATTTTGGCAGAGATGCCCTCCGAGTAAGAGCTAGCAGCTACGCAGGAGAGGCTTGCCATGATGGAGCGCCTCCATGAGAAAGGCAAGCGCCCCGTGATTAGGAGAAAGCGTCAGCGGTCCCCCTAAGCAGAGCACCAAAAGGGTCCCGAGCAGCCACCCGCAGCAGTCCAAGAACAACAGCCCGAGCAAGTAGGTGTCGAGGTCTCTCGAGTGCCACCCTCGAGGCTGACATGACCTCACCTGTCGCCCCCACAAGGCAAGCCAAATACAAGAAGCACATCCTCGAGCGCCTCGGGGATGCCATCCCTGAGGACGACTTCCTTAGGAACCTTAGGAGTGAGGGCTTCCAAGGTGTGTCCGAGGCAGCCTTCCGGTCAGGCACCCTGGTAAGCGCCTATACCCACCTGGCCTATTCCATAGGGAAGAAAGAGGTCCACCACGTGAAGGAAAAGCTTAAACAGGGCACCCTCAAGCTTCGAGAAGTCGAGAAGAAGCTCGGTGAGAAGAACACTGAGTTAGATCAAATCAACGCTTCGTTGTCCCGAGCCAAGGAGGGGGTCAAGAAAACAAAAGAGGAGGCAGAGAGGACAAAAAAGAAGGCGGCGAGGGCAAGGGAGGAGTTCGAAGTCTCCTAGCTGGTCAAGGGCAAGCTCTTGGAGGAGAATCACCGCCATGCAGAAGAGCTCTGGGGCCTACTCGCGCAAGCCGTGGAGGAATTCAAAAAATCCTCGGCATACACCGACCTCTACTACTTTGGTATGTCAGACCTGAAGCAGGTGCTGATCGCGCGGTACCCTGAGGCCTCAAATTTCAACTGGTCATAAATAATAGCTGAGCCCGATCAAGTGGCAGCACCACAAGCCTCTGAGGTTGTTGAGGTGGATGACGACAGGGATGAGTAGGGTGTCGGGGACGACGAGGCGGACCAGGCTAATGGGAAAGATGGAGATGGTGGCGACCAGGATGATGCCGGGGATGGGGCCCAGGCTTAATCATGCTCTTGTTCTATTTTTGTTGTATCTAGGCTTGAGAGGTGCCCGGTTATTTGTACCTCCCCACTTCCTTGAATTAATAACATTTTCTTTTCTAAGATAATGATCCTCGAGTTTTGAAATTTTATCCCAAGTAAACTTATTCTCGGGTAAGTAAAATGCATCAAGTGAAGAGTTCCTCGAGAGTGTAGGTGCCTCGGTTTAGGGTTGATTAGTTAATTTGGATCAAGTTAGATGCTTCTCGAAAGGAGCTTCCATTACTTGTTCTCTGATTCTTTTTCAACCCAGTTTCTACAGACTTGCGATCCTGACGATCACCCGTACCAGTTCTAGAACGTTACAGTGATCCGATTATATCGCCGTTCCTTGGCTGGGCAGAGCACAATGACATGTGATCGGCAAGGCAGAGCACACGACATGTGATGACCCTTGCCCTATCGTAGCCCCCCTAGACTTGTTTAAGTTGTGAGAAAAAACTTGTACAAGTCTAATGGTGGTCAAGACTCTATCCTATTAGGATGACTTGTGGGCAATCTGCACGGGGCAAACGTGGTTGGCTGGCTTTTGATCAGCCCCCCAGCACGGGCGGTCGGGGCATTGTGCCCGGATAACCGAGTCGGAGTCACCCTGTTCGGGATTTCAGATTTCTTAAACACATGTTGCTCGATGGAATAGTGTAGGAAATTTGTATTTCATTGATGTGTGATACTTACAATCCAGTACTATTCAATAGGCCTAGTTACAAAGGCACATAGCTAGAGGTCAAAAAGCGTTTCCAGCTTATGTTAACAAAGGAATTTTTTCAGGTGCTCAGCGTTCCAAGGGTGGCCGAGCAAGTTGCCGTCGATGTCGGATAGCATATACGTTCCCGGTCGCACAATTTTGACAACTCTGTAAGGTCCGTCCCATTTTGGTCCAAAGGCTCCAAGCCTGGGCTGAGAGACCGAAACTTTCTTTAGTACTAAGTCTCCAACTTTGAAGCCTCTCGGTCAGACTCGCCTATTATAATACCGAGCAACAACTTGGTTCCGGGCTGCATTATGGACAATAGCCTAGTTTCTTCTCTCCTCGAGCAGGTCAAGCTCGAACATCCTTATTTCAGCATTTTGGGCCTCCTCGAAGTGCTCGATTCGATAGCTCAGGGACTGACTTCGGCAGGTATAACGGCTTCGACGTCGTACACGAGCGAAAATGGTGTTTCTCCTATAGCAGTTCGAGTAGTTGTTCGATATGCCCAGAGCACTTTCAAGAGCTCGTTAATCCACATGCCCTTAAGACCTTCGAGCTTCTTCTTCAGGTTGTCCTTGATAGTTTTATTCACTGCCTCGACTTGCCCATTACTCTAAGGATAGCTCGAGGAAGAGAAAACTTTCTTGATGCCAAGCTATTCATAGAGGCAGAGAAAACTTGTAGCTTCGAATTACTTGGCGTTGTCGGCTACAATGGTGTGCGGGATCCCGAACCGACAGATGATGTTCTTCTAGACAAAGGTGCATTTTGCCTTGGTCATATTGGTGCATGGTTTTACCTCAACCCATTTGGTGAGGTAGTCAATGGCCACTATGCAAAATCTGAACTGGGACCGGTCTGGTGAGAGGGGTCCGATCAGGTCTATAGCCCATTTCATGAACGGCCACGCTGAAGTAACCGAGGTGAGGGGCTCGGCATGGTGCGCAGGCAACCTTGCAAACTATTGGCACTTCACGCATTTCTGAGCGTATTCTTTGCAATCTTGCTATATGGTCAGCCAATAGTAGCCCTACCAAAGGCATTTTTGGGCTAGAGACTGCCCCCTGGAATGGTTTCTGCAGGTGCCTTCGTGGATTTCCTTCATCAAGTATTGGGCCTCGTCCAGACCCACACACCTGAAGCATGGGGTCGCATAGCCACGTCGGTACAGCCTTCCTTCGATCATCGAATACCGGGCCTAGTTGTTGCGGATCCGACGTGCTTCTTCTTTATCGTTGGGCAATTCAACTATGATCAGGTATTAGATGATCAGTTTCATCCAAGCGGCTGCGGCCTGTTCGGCTACGCTTGACACCGCTCTAGCTATACTCGGCTCGGGTAGCCTCTTAATGGGTATCGAAGTTAGCTCATCGCCACCCAGTCCTGAAGCCAACCGAGCAAGAGCGTCTGCTTCAGAGTTCTCTAACCTTGGAATCTGCTTGAAACCGCATGATTTAAATTGGCCGAGCAACAGTTTAGTTTCTTTCAGGTATGAGGCCATCGAATCCGTCCGAGCCAAGGAAACTCTAGCCACCTGCTGGACAACCAGTATTGAGTCGCTGTGCACGGTGAGACGCTCGACGTCGAGGTCCCTAGCAATCTGAAGTCCAGCTAGGAGCGCTTCATATTCCGCTTCATTATTTGAAGCCTTAAAGTTAAATCCCAGCGCGTAAATTATTTTGCGGCCGTTTGGGCTGATTAGCAGCTAGTTCGACACTTGAGCCGTCTACACAGGATGACTCATCCACGAAGAGTTTCCACTCTTGCTCCGTTCAGGGCGGGGGTCGCTGCAACTAGGAGTGTCATTTTCCATTTTGGGAGATTTTTAGACCAGAGGTGTACCTTGCTAGGCGTTCGTAAATTCAGTGATGAAGTCAGCCAGCATCTATGCTTTGATAGCAGTTCTCGACACGAAATGTATATCATACTGACCGAGTTCAACCGACCACTTGGCCATTCGACCTGATATCTCCAGACTTTGCAAAACTTGCCAGAGCGGGAATTTGGTTAGTACCTTTATTGTGTGGCCTTGGTAATAAGGTCTCAACTTGTGAGCAGAAGTGACCAATGCGAAGGCCAACTTCTCGAGTGGAGGGTACCTCTTTTCAGCACCTTGGAATGCATGGCTGGTGTAGTAGACCGAAAGTTGAGCACCATCTTCTTCTCGGACGAGAACCGAGCTTGCAGCTATCTCAAAAACAACTAGGTAGGCAATCAATGTTTCCCCCGGCAAAGGTTTGGATAGGAGCGGGGGCGTGACCAGATACCTTTTTAGGTTCTGGAACGCTTCTTCACATTCTCCGCTCCATTCAAACCTCCCTTTGAATGCCTTGAAAAAAGGATGGCACTTGTCGGTAGCTCGGTAGACAAATCTGGATAGGGCCACTACCATGCCTGTCAACTTTTGTACTTCTTTTACAGTTCGAGGAGAGTGCATGTCGATGACTGCCTGTGCTTTCGCTGGGTTGACTTCAATACCGTGCCGGTTAATAAGAAATCCGAGGAACTTGCCCGAGCTGACACCGAAGGCGCACTTCACTGGGTTGAGTTTCATCCCATATTCCTGGAGTATGTCGAAGCTTGCTTAGAGGTCAGCCATGTGGACGGGAGCTCAGACAGATTTGACGAGCATGTCGTCCACGTACACCCCCATTGTCTTGCCGATCAACTTGGCGAACATTTTGTTGATGACCCGTTGGTAAGTTGCCCCAGCATTCTTTAACCCGAAGGGCATTACTACATAGCAGTAGAGCCCCTGGTCGGTGACGAAGGCTGTCTTCACCTGGTCTTCCTCGGCCATCCGGATCTGATTGTATCTGGAGTACATGTCCATAAAGCTCAAGAGCTCGTGCCCAGCTATCGGTCCACAAGCTGATCTATCCGGGGTAGCGGGAAGCAATCTTTCAGGCACGCCTTGTTCAAGTAAGTGTAATCTATGCAGACCTACCATGTCCCACTGGCCTTTTTGACTAGCACAACGTTTGCCAACCACCCTGGATACTTCACTTCTCGGATGAATCTGGCCTTGAGGAGTTTTTAAACTTCCTCATTTATAGCAGCATATCTCTCCAGGTTAAATGCTCTTCTCTTCTGTGTTACCGGGTTGTAATTGGACTGCACGTTGAGGAGGTGACAGATCACACTTGCATCTATGCCAGGCATGTCCTCATGTGACCACGCAAACATGTCCTGGTACTCGACAAGCAGCTTCTCTAGGTCGGCTCAGATCTCAGCTTGGAGCTACAACCCGAGTTGGACCGTGCGTTTAGGATGTTCTGGGTCTAGTCTGAATGGCACTAAGTCCTTGATAGGAGTTACTCTGACCTCTTCCTGAGGAAGTCAGGGGTCAAGGTTGGCAAGCATCCGAGACTGTGGGTCTATCGGAAGCTCCACCTAGACGGCCATGCAAACTGTCGAGACGTTTAGTTGCGTGCTTGCTGCTTAGACGACGTTCTCGTAACAAGCTCAAGAGTCCCTCTGGGACGACCGAATCACTCCGACCCCATTCTCTGTGAGGAATTTCATGGCCAAATGGTAAGTGGACATAATGGCCTTCAGTGCATTCAACGTCGGTCGGCTAAGGATGATGTTGTACTGAAAGGGTTTGTCGACGATGAGGAAGTCGACTACACAGGTGACCCGAGCAGTTCCCTCTCCGAAGGTTACAGGTAATGCAACCTTTCCCACTGCCCGGACATATTCGCCGGTGAAGCCATACAGAGGAGTCTGGACCGGGGTGACCGCAACATTGCCAATCTTTATCTTGTCAAAGGCTTGCTTGAACAAGATGTCGGCCGAGCTGCCATTGTCGACGAGCACCCGCCGCACTATGTTATTGGCTACATGCAACTCACAAACGAGTGCATCGTTGTGTGGGTGAATCAGTTTGTCGGCCTCTTCCTCGGTGAAGGTGATGGGAGTGTCTTGTTAGTGGTAAATTTTATTTACATGCTCGAACATGTTGATAAATTCACTGCGCTCTACAAGCCAAACTTCTCGGACGTATGTCCGTCGACTACTTGAGGTGTCCCCGATGACAGGCCCATCGAAGATTGTGTGAACGATGTTTGAGGGTTCTGGGGTGTTCCCACCGTCATTACGTCGGCGGTCCTGAGCGTCTCGGCTCGACGATCCGTTTCTACCAGTGTTGGTGGCTGGCGTTATGACCCGCTCAACAAACTCCCTTAAGTGTCCTTCTCGGACCAGCCTCTCGATCTGGTCCTTGAGCTGTATGCAATCTCGGGTAGTGTGCCCTACGTCCTTGTGGAACTCACGATACTTCCCTTGATCGTGCTTCACTCTGCTACCCTTGAGTTTAGGTGGGGGGGACCAACAGGTTCTTCCTACTCACTTGGGCGTATACCTCGTCGACCGTCGCCACCAGCGGGGTGTAGCTCTGGAATTTCTGCGTTGGGGTCCTCGGCTTCTTGGCTTTTCTTTTTTCTGCTTCTTTGACTGCTCGAGTGCCCCGTGCTCGGTAGCCTTCTGCTTCTTGCTTTTCTTTGTGTCGCTGGTGCCAGCTTCTTCCCTGTGGCTCTTCATGTACTCCGAGGCATCAACATGCCTCTGGGCGTAGCCGTGCATTTGTGAAAACATGCTCGGCTGCTCGAACGCCAGAGACCAAGTGAGCTTTTGGTCTCGGAGGCCCCCTACGAAAATGTGCTTAAGGGTCTCATCTTTGACATGCTTCACCTCAAGGGTTGCTTGGGTAAACCTGCTAATGTAATCACGTACACTGTCATCCCCTTGCTTGACAGCATACAAATATGTAATTTTTTTTCTTGTGGTCTTTGTAGTAGAGAACGCTGCGGAGAAGGCGTCGGCAAGCTGCCCGAAAGAAGAGACGGACCTTGGCTCAAGCCATCTGAACCATTGCTGAGCCGGGCCTGTGAGGGTCAGCGAAAAGGCTATGCACATAGCCGCATCGCTGGCATTCTGAAGAAGCATGTGCCCTCGGAAGAGCTCGATATGTTTGTCGGCATCGGTGGTTCCATCGAAGGCCTTGATTTATGGAACCTTGAACTTAGGCGGCATAGGGGCTCGCATAATCATGTCCAGGAATAGAGGTTCTGGAGCTCCTACGTCTTCTAGGCCGAACCAGTTGTTGCAGATTTCATCAATTTGGCACTGCAGTTCCCGGAGTTGGCGGCTGTTCGTGTCCTCGGGCAGTTAGACCTAGTAGGGTGCTCTGCCCTCGACCCGATTGCCAACTTCAGGTTCTTGACCTCGGGGCACCCCTCGGCGCCCAATCCTGTTAAAAACTGAAGCCAGGAACCTTAGGGTGATGGTGGTCGCGCTACCTGAGGGCCGATTCGGCCCTCCTGGACGAGTCTGTTGTTGGCCGAGATTCCACGCGCGAAGCTACACGTGCATCCAAAATCTGCTTCATCAACAGGGTCGATCTCCCATCCTGCTCGACCTCTAGCCTGGTCGACCGAGGCTAGAGGAAGGAGGCTGGGAACAGCCTGTTGTTGTGCCGCTGTGCAAGCTGTTGAGTAAGTATCCGAACTGCATTGGTGAGTTCCCAGATAGGGTCCGGCACTTGCTCGACTCGCACCGTGCTTCCTTGGCCGTTGGACTGGGATGTTGTAGCTCGTGGGCGGGCCCTAGGTCTGCCAGTGTTCTGAGGACGGTTTCGCTGGTCTTCCAACCCCTCCTATCGAGCGACGTCGTCCCGAGTATTTCCTCGAGTAACCATTATGAACTGAGGAATGTCTACGCTTGATGTTTAAATGGAAAGGCGTAAGGGGCCCTCCTTCTCGCGCCAAAATGCTTATGCTTACCGTGATCCAGCGTCATACCAACACCAGTGCGGCTGTGCACGGTGCTCAGCTCTTCCCTGTTCCCCTCTTCCTGGTCTGGTCGGCCTGCAACAAGAGGAGGGTCACCTCGGAGGTGAGTTAGTCGTTAAACAAGACAAGGGCTCTCCGATGCTCAAGGTAGGGGGTGCTCGACAGTGGTCGGGAACTTGTTTGTTGGGAAGGAGCTTGCTTGCCTGAATGCAATAAATGCATCCTATTTATACATTACCACTTGGACCGGGTGTTAGGTGGATTTCGCCCACAACCCAGGTGTCACATCATGGCGTGTCAGATGGCAAGTGACAAGTGTCGTATCCCTCCACCGGTGGATGAGCTTGCATCTGACGGTGAGTTATTTGCCACTTATGGGCAAGTAATAGCAAGCAGCAACCTACTTAAGAGGGACGATTGTCCGACCCGAGCTAATGTTGGGTCCGAGGAGGCACCCTGAGAAGGTGCGGCATGGAGGAGCCCTGAGGAGCACCTTAGACAATGCACCGAGCGTGATCAGGGTCAGTTATGAGCTCCACGGACCTTTGCCGAGCTGTTGTGCTGAACACCTAGAGTTTGGCTCCTCGATGGTGGCGCCGAGCTCACCCTCAACAAAGTGGTTAGCTTGATTATTAAATATTTCTTTAAGAGATTTCAATGAAGCTGAGTATTTTGTTGTTCAGCTAAAAAGGAAGAGTTGCTTAACTAAGAGCCTAAAGCGTAAAGACCTTAATATTACCTTGTATTTGGCAAGATGGTTAGAACTGTTTTAATGTAGCATATGAGATGTTTACACTATGGCAATTTTTTTATTGTTATTGTAGCATGTGAGAGATTTACACTATTTGTAACTGAAAAAGTAGTTTAGACCACTTTTCTGCAAGGATACAGGGATCAAAAGGCGGCAGAGTTCTATAGGTTGCAACAGGGCGATATGTCAGTTCGGGAATATGAGGCGAAGTTCAATGAGTTGTCCAGGTTTGCTCCCTCAACAGTGGCATCGGAGCGTGAAAGATGCATTAAGTTTCAGGAATGACTGAAGGCTCCTATTCGACGGCAGATAGTTGCTCTACGGCTTAGGAGTTTTGGAGAGCTTGTGTCGTCAGCGATATCAGTGAAGAACGACTATGCACAGTATTGTGAGAACCGGGCCAAGGCGTCAACAGGACCACAGAGAAGCAGCAGGAGGAGCGTCAGCAGTCGACCAACTCTGGGGAAGAGCAGGCAGGGTGGTGTGAGCAGCGGCAGCAGCAGTTCGTCCGGCAGTGGTCGCAGCAGCCCCTACGGCTTTCATTGTCATTTTTGCCAGCAGCCAGGACACATCAAGAGGAATTGCCCGATCAGGAGTGCTCGCTTAGGACTTCAGACTGGAGAAGGAGCTAGCCGTCAGCCTCAGCTTCAGACTCTACCTCAACCTCAGCAGTATCCTCAGCTTCCATTCCATTAGTTTCCTCCTCAGCAACCGTCATACCCAGCGCTAGGACATCAGCAGTAGAGTTTTCAGCGTAACATCCCTCATTATCGAGCGCCGAGTGTTACTAGTATCCAGTCGCCATCACCGCAGCAGTATCGGCCAGCTAATCCAGGAACTAGTAATGTGGGTAGAGGCAAAGGGAAAGCTCCAGTGCAGATTCACACGATGACGTCAGGGAGTTCAGATGCTCAGACCCATAATGCAGTTGTTGATGGTACGGTTATGGTTTCTCAGTCTTTAGCACACGTGTTATTTGATACTGGTGCCACTCATTCTCTCATTTCGAGTTCTTTTGTACATGCCTTGGGATTAGAAATAGAAGAGTTTGATGAACCCTTAGTAATAGCTTCACCTTTGGGACGGGTGTGT